>CADDIJ020000066.1:0-33671 GCA_902809745.2 Tetradesmus lagerheimii
ACACCGCATCAGATAGCAACAGTGCACAAAGGCAGCTACCAAAGCAGGACGCTGCTGCATGAAAGCGGCCATATCTGGCCCTGCAGGGTGACATGAAGTAATATTAGTCCACGTCTGAGACGAACCACCAAAGGGCTTGAATAGCATAGCAAAACGCTCACGGACAGGCGCATAGAAAGGACACTCAAATATCATGTGGAACTCATAAACATAAAAGATCGTACGCATGGGCGCCTGGTATACGGCGTACCAACAAAGGTGTGGTGCAGCGTCTTCACCATACTGCACAGCAGTCCATGCCACCAATTGCTTTTCCTACGAATCTTTACGTTCTCTTGCACGCAAGTGTTGGGCTTCAAAGACAGAAAGTGTTGGGAGAGGGCAGAATTGTGTTTCTTCACGGCTGGAGCAACAGTGTCACTGTTGCTGCTGCCAATGCCATCATCATCATCATCATCATCATCATCATCATCATCATCATCATCATCATCATCATCATCATCATCATCATCATCATCATCATCATCATCAATCAATATCACCAAATTTCACCACCACCACCACCACCACCACCACCACCACACCACCATCATCATCATCATCATCATCATCATCATCATCAAATTACCGGATCAAGGATAGCATCAACGCCATCGGCCCCGCGCCCCCCCTGGGCGGAAGAAAGAGGGAGCACCGCTCCATTATGTTTGCAACTATTACGCACATCACAAGCTTTCACAAGATACGCAGCAATGCTCCTAGACACCAGTCGGCAAACCCCCTTGCTACCCCAAACATCATCAGAAACAAAACGCAACAACTTGGTCGATGCATCAGTCAATGACAATACATTGCGCAATTTTCCGGCGCCACCAGCAACTGTCTGTTGCAAAACAGACCGAATCTCATCCAACATAGTATCTCTTTGAGCAGAAGTGGCAGGACAATCAAACATCAGATGTGACAAAGACTCGACATTCTGATAACAAGCAGGACACGCTGTATTAGAATTTGCTCTGCTACCCCCATAACGACTGGTACGCTCGTGCACACAAAGACATCCCATGCGAACACGCATCAGCAACTCAACGCCACGTGTTGGCGCAGCAGCACACAAAAATGGCCTGGGCCGTTTGAAGCGCATGGCATCAGCATGTGTAGGGTGAACATGCATGACGTAACGGCTCAAAGTAGAGTGTTGCAGTGATTCACAAGCAATTCTATCGGCATGCAACTTCTTGACCTGACAGCTGATGTGACTCTTGCATGCACTAGCGCGATCAGCCGCCGCTGCAACATCCACACCATACTTGCACAACAAACTCTGCACATACTTATGCCACGGTGTTACTGCAACAGCACCACTGGGGCGCTTCCACTCAGCAGAAAATACCTGACGTGGCAGCCTGGAATCCTGCAATCGTTGAACCCTAAAGTAATACTCCATTGCCCTCTGATGAAGCCACATGTGCAATGGCTTCACACCCCATTCAGCCAGCAGAATTGAGGAGCAAGGACGCTCTTGCCACAACGCATTGCGCATTTAATGATGTCAGTCTGCACTTTGTCAATCTGCTGTAACTGCCTTGTAGTTGACGGGAACCAGACCTCACTGCCATACTCAACAATTGGGCGAATGCATGTCAGCAAAATGATACGCTTGACTTCCACACTGATGTGCCGGCTCTTCCAGATTGGCATGAGCCCACCCTTCACACGATGCACTTTTGCCAACATCTTCTCAAAGTGCGTGTTCCAATTGCAAACATTGTTGAGCCACAAGCCAAGGTAGCAGTACACTGGCACAACAGGCACGGTAACACCATTCCAAACAATGCCAGAAGCAGCCAACTGGCTGGGCTGCCTACCTGGTGACACGTGCATGACAGCAGACTTAGAGCTATTCAGTTTGAAACGCCACTTACAACTGTAATCATAAACTGTTGCAGCAACGGCCTGAACCTCAGCCAGGAATCCGCACACAGCAACAAAATCATCAGCCTGCATGGCTGCCACAACCTGACCAGCCGGTTCATCACTAGGGCCCATCAAAGTGATTCCAGGGTGCTTTGCATGCACCTCATGCAGCAGATCATCAATGAAGTACAGGTACAGTGTTGGGGAGATAACATCACCCTCATGCAGACCAAGGTCACATGTGAAGCTGTCAGTGACGTGGCCTTCGTGGGACACCACGCGGCGGGCACCCTGATACAGGTTGTAAAGCACACGGAACATCTTCCCACGCACACCCTTATCCCACAGTTTTTGGAAGAGCCCATCAAGCCACACTGTCGGAAAAGCCTCGTAGGTGTCAACAAACAGCACAAAAGAATCCTTCCCTTCAGCTTTCCGCCCACCCAACACCTCACTTAGCACGCTCTGGTAGTCGGCACAGCTGCGCTTAGGACGAAAGCCATTCTGGCTCTCATGCAGCAGCGGCGTTTCTGCTGCTGCTGCTGCTGCTGCTGTTGCTGCTGCTGTTGTGCCGGCTGTTGCTGCTGCTGCTGTGCCGGCTACTGCTGCTGCTGCTGTTGTGCCGGCTGCTGCTGCTGCTGTGCCGCCTGCTGCTGCTGCTGCTGCCGTGTTGAGCTGTCAGTCTGTAGCCCGCCTTCTGCAAACTTGATTAGGCGCTGGTTGAGAACGCTGGTGTAAAACTTGTAGAGCACGCTGAGCAGAGTGATACCACGGTAGTTGGTGGGGTCTGTCAAATCACCCTTCTTGGGCATGTTCACGACTGTGCCTGGAACCTGGTGCACCTGCTCAAGTCCCCACATCAGCTTGCAATACTGTAGCAGCATATCAGTGGCTGTGCTGCCTCCATATTTAAGTAGCTCATTGACAATGCCCTCCTCAGCCGGGTTGCCGGCTTTGCCAGTACGCAGCCTCTGCATGCAGTCAGACACTTCATCAGCAGTGATGGGCAGGTCAAGCGGGGTGGCAGGGGAGTCAGCAGAGTCCTGCAGGCATTGTTGCACGTTAGTTGCGACTTGAGACATGTGCTGAGCATCAAACTGGGGATTGGAGGAAGCAAATGCTGCATGGCTGCCAATACGCTCATAATGACACTTGAAAGCATCAGCTTTCTCAGCCGGGGTAGATGACACATGCCCAGAGGGATGCTGCATGACACTGTAAACTGCCTCGCTGACATTCTTTGGGCACAGACGACGCACAAGCTGCCACATATCCTTTTCTCCAAGCCGGCTGTCATCATTCAAGCGGTCTGTGTAAGCAGAAGTGATTGCATGCTTGCACTGCTTTCTGTACTGCTTTTCTGCTGCTTTGACCAGCTGTGCTGTCGCCTTCTGCTGCTGTTTGAAAGCAGCGTAATCTGCCACGAGGCCCGACTGCTTGTAGCGCTCATAAGCCTGCACCCTGTCCCGCCTAGCATCTGTGAGCTCCTGAGACCACCATGGGAAGGACTTGCCAACCCAAACCTTCTTGTAGCCAAAGCTGGCATTGACAGCGTGACGAAGGGCTGCCAACATCTGCTCATGGGCTTGCTTCACTGCATTACTTGCTGTTAATTGACCTGCAGAGGCCTGTTGCGGATGTGTAAGCTGCACCAAGCAAAGCATCAATTGCGGATGTGTAAGCTGCACCAAGCTGTGACAGAGCGTCCTGATATGACTCGAGTTCGTTTGACTGCTCCCCGTTCTGCAACCGGAAGTCCTTGGGCTGCGCGTTGAGGCGCAGCACAACCTGTTTGGCAGGGCGGCACACAACAGGCCTGACAATGCGGGCAAATACAGGCAGGTGGTCAGTAGCAGCCACAGTGTTCGTCCCAACTGTGGCTGTTGGCCTGGTAGCAGCGTCGCAGGGCATAGCAATGTCAGCAGAAGCAATTATGTAATCAATCAAAGAGCCCCGTGTGGTGCCGCCGTGTGACCTGTCACATGTAATGTGCTGGTGAGGGGAGGTGGGCGCTGTGCGGGCATTAAGGGAGTACAAGTTAGTGGCGTTTAGGATTGAGAGGAGCATGCGGCCATTGTCATTGACGGTTGTTTCACCATGCATACCAATACGCTCTGTTAGTCGAGACGCGCATCCAACGCGTGCATTAAAGTCACCCATCACCACCACAGATCCCCTGCTAGACAGGTACTCCAGGTCCTCCTGCAGCGCTGCGTAAGCAGCTCTCCTCACTGTTGCAGACTTGCCCATGTCAGGCATGTAAACCACTCCTATAAACAACTTGCGCACACCTCCTTGCCCTGGCATCACCAGCCACAGTGCTTCATCGTACTGCTGATCAGCAAACTGATACACTTTCACAGCGTTTGCAACAGAGGCATGCACGGCCACCCCAACACCACCAGAGGCACGCTCCCCTTCCCTTACAACCCTGGGCTTACTCATGTAAATGTAGCCGGGGATGAGATCGGCAGGCAGCTGCTTTCCCTGTGCCTCCTTGGTTTCCACAAAGCCCATTATGTCACATCGGGGGTCCTTGAGCAGGTGATGAACCTCCACTAGTTTTAGCCCAGCCTTTGGCATATTGTTGACATTGAGCACACCACAACGCAACCCACTGTTATTCGGCTGCACAGGTGCCCTGTTGGGGCGGTGACGGCGCTGTTGAGAGGCCCTGTTGCGGCGCTGGCTGTTCCTGCGGCCGTGCTGCTGGCTGGCACCACCAACACCAGGTGCTGCTGGCTGTGTGTTTCTGGGCAGCTGCTCCTCGTCGTCTGATGCAGGGACAAGCTCTTCCTCTTCTGTCTCAGGAAGAACAAGCTCCTCCTCCTCTGAGGCAGGAACAAGCTCTTCTTCCTCATCCTCTGTGCACCCAGCTGATGCAAAGTCGTCGTCTGCTGAGGCATCCTGGGACAGCTCAGCATCAGGCTCAAGAGCAGCATAGTGGTTAGACAGCACCAGGCCGGCGCAGAGCTGCTCGCGCCGACCCACCTGGCGAAGGCCTGCATATGCCCCATGTGCACTGAGGACGACCATCCCATTGAATGTGAAGACTAGCACGCCAGCGCAGTATGCGTTGCAGCTGCTGCTTCAGCATAACGACCATGCAGGCTGTCAGCTGGCGCACTGCAGATGATGGCAGAGTGAACACAACTGCTGTCTCTCCTGACCAGAATGCTCTGCCAATGAGCAAGTCACGCGGTGCGCCTTCACCTGACATCTGCGCAATTACACCCATGCCTGCAGCCCGCACCTGGGCGATGGTGATGGCTGTCCTGTGCGGGCCAAACAGCTTCACCTGATATCCCCAACTGTTTTGATACCTGGTTTGACGAGTCTGGGCGCGGCTAGACCCATGAGTTTGTCGGCTGGATGGCTCAGCCTCAGTTGCAGCAGGGGCACCAGGTGGTGGAGCTGTAGCAGCACGAGCAGCGGCAGGAGGGGCAGCAGCTGCAGCAGGGTTTGCAGGGTTAGTAGAAAGCGCGGCAACGCGGGTCGTACGGTTCTTAGTGGGGGGCCATGGTATATTTGTGTTATGCTTGGTGGGCATCAGCAGGGCAAAACAACTTACGCACACGCACGCGCATATGCATGCACGCACCTACAAGTTCCAACACCTTCAGTTGGTATTTGGCATATAGGTTGTGCGGCATGCAGTGATGACAACAACGTTGTGCACTGCATCATGCAGCATGGTATGTACAAAATGCCATTGCTTCTGTGACGTGCCATGGCTGGGCATCAATGGGCAGTGAGCCAAAAAAGCCGCTGTTTTAAGGCAGCAACAGTTTATGTTGTGCAGCAGCAGCAGTTTAGTGTTGAAATTATTGAAATGCATGTGAAGCACGTGCAGGTCCTGGTGAGACTGCGCTGTGTTTGAGAAGGCTTGGTCTGTGAGTTGCTGGCGTGAGTTGTGTTGCTCAGCGCGGCTTGCTTGATGTGCCGCCAGCGGAGTCAACGCAGTGTTGGTCACCTGCTTGAAGCAGCATAAAAGATGCTGCTTTGCGTCGGGGCTGGTTCTGGTTGGTTGTGACGCAGCGCTATTGTTCAGGCAGAAACCGTGTAACAGGCTACATTCTTTACAGGCTGTTCTGTCCGAAGCCGACCCACTGAGCCTCTCAGCCACTGAGCCGCTCAGAGAGGGCCTCTCAGAGGCTGCAGTGCAGCCCCGTCCCTGGTGCGCACCCGGTGCTGAGCTGCGGCAGCTAGTTCAAGATGGAATTTACCCACCATGGCCCAGTGGCATGGGAGAGCATGCCATGCCATGCTGTGCAAGTAGCACTCCCTGACTTGCAAAGACAGCTTTCTGTCTGTGTGTGGCATTCCAGAATGCATCCATAGAACAGAAACGGTTGAACGAGAAACAACGTGCTGGCCACTCTTCTTGCACAGCGGGTGACGGGAGTGCTTGCCATGGAGGCAATGATATTTGTTCACCCTGCCACTCCCTGAATCTGGGTTTATACGCTGTTGGTGCTTCTGCATTATTTACTTGTTGAAGCATCAAGCAAAACAATGCACTGCAGCCAGTGATGTTGCTGCAAACTTGGCAGTGCATCAAGCATGCCCCATGTGACATGACAATGGTGCTGCTGCAGCAAACAGCGGCGGCAGCGATGGTGGCCGCTGCATCAGCGGGAATGACGCTGGCGCTTGCTGAGGAAGCGCTGCAGCGGACATGGGCACAGAGCCAGGGTGAGAAGACGCGGCGGCATCTGCCAGCCCAACAGGCCCTATCTGCAGCTGCTGCAGCAGCTGCTGCAGCACGTACAGTGAGTCGTGCTGCTGCTGCTGCAGTGGCACAGACTGGTACTGCTGCTGCTGCTGCTGCTGCTGGTAGAACTGCTGCTGCTCCTGCCAATGTCCGCACAGCTGCATGCCCTCACTGCCAGCGATAGCGGCAAGTGGATTCTGTAGCATCGCAGCTGCTGGCAGTGACAGTGCCTGGAACTGCTGCATGGCAGCTGACAGTGCAGGACCACTGCCATGCGTAGCAGGCAGCTGCCATGGCTATTGCTCCTGTGCATGCTGTAGACTGGGCTGCCCAAAAGCTGCCACGGACGCCGGTGTGCTGTAAAAAGGATGCTCTGGGATAGGGCTAAGCTCGTCAATCCCATGCACTGCACCTGCAGATGCGGGGACCCCGCCCACACCTCGCATGTCTGTTACCACCATGTCTGCCAAGCGCGAGGACAGCTGAGGATTGCGCTGTTGCCGACCACTGAAACCATTACCACCATCTGATCCGGTCGCCGACGCCATGCTGCTTAACAAAGTCTAAGGATGGCTCCAGGCAGCAAGGATCACACGGAAGTCGTGAAGTGAGTATCGACAGGATACGCAAGACAGCTACGACAGCGTGAAATGCTAAGAAACTAATATCACGAAGTCAAACAAGGCTCGCCCCAAGCAGGGAGAACCGGAACAAGACCATACGTGGGCTGGCAAAAGAAAACCTTTTCACCAGCCGCATGAATCACGAAACGCGTGCTATTCATGCAATAGTGATCCCTGCGGTCTGTGCAACAGTTGATGAATCAAGCATGCCTGACTGAGCCCTGCTTGGATTCAAAACCACCCTGTGTAACACATTCGCTATCACACACGGTTGGCTTTTCACCAGCTATTCGCTGCTTCCACATTGGCAGAAATACGCCAGCGCATTTCACACGATCGCTGACGCGACAGTCGGAGGTGCCGGCCTGCAATACGCTGTTCGTACTATGGGATGCCCCTGTAACCATTTTTAAAAAGCAATAAAACACGTTTTCAGGACCCACGAGCATTGCAGGTACACGCACAGAGTCGTAAGCCTGACAGGTCGCCCGCGCGCAGCAGAACCTGGATGCAATCTGGATGACTCCCAGTTTCCATTGCCACACAAGCCTGCATCAAAGTACTTAACATGAAAGTTGAGCCACATAGTAAGTGTCTGAACTACTGGGCAGCGTTCATCATGTATGTTATATATGGTAGTCGCCCGTGCTGATTCTGGCCAGGGAGTGCGACTGGCAGAATCCGACCACAGGCACCTAGCAAAGCACCGGCACCAGGGACTCATGCAGTTATGTTTGAGCTTCAAGGACTAGTGTTGCTAGCACACATGATCGTCTCTGTCCACAAGCTCACATCAGCTCAGGATATCTAGTGCATCCGATTGCGATCCGCGACTCTTTAGGGTGAGTGCAGCTTGCTGCGATGATAGCCTGAAAGTTATGTTGTTGCTGGCGTGCGTCTGAGCTGCTAAGCAGCAGTGTTCATTGCAGCAGCTGTTGATCTTCCATTGCAGCGTGCACTGCAGACACCCTAAGCCACCCTAAACACTAAATAATCGTCTATGGTTTCCTGGGATTGTCTATAGCGCTGTCGACCGTGCGCTTCATCAGCATCGTCTTCTTACATTGGTGTGGGGTGTTGGTTGCTGTGCAACAGGGCGTCGCAGCGAGTCATTGTCAAAGATCACAACATTATGGAGGCAACGTGCAGCCTCAGCGCGCCGATGAGCAGCGTTGTCGGTCAGCACCAGGCCATGCC
The DNA here is from genome assembly GCA_902809745.2 of Tetradesmus lagerheimii. Classification (NCBI taxonomy): domain Eukaryota; kingdom Viridiplantae; phylum Chlorophyta; class Chlorophyceae; order Sphaeropleales; family Scenedesmaceae; genus Tetradesmus; species Tetradesmus lagerheimii. The sequence goes on from CADDIJ020000066.1 coordinate 8,452, forward strand.
CCAAGCAGCACGCAGGCCAGGCTTTGGCTTTCCTGCGTCGCAAACATGCTCTTACACACAACGTAGTTTGCAACAGTGGCAGTGGCCCACCCAGCAGCAGGCTCCGACAATCAGCAGGGACCCAGGCATGCAGAACGTCTTCAGGGCTAGGCTGCAACGTAATGGCAGCTTTTCACAGCTGCACCAGGATGCAGCAGTGATGGTCTTTGAAGAGGAGGGATACCCATCTGGCAGTGGCAGCAGCCTCCCTGCCATGCACCAACGCACCCACACTCACAGCAGTCCTGAGCAGCAACAACAGCAACATCAACAGTTGGCTGCAAGCAGCAGCTTCTGGGCATGCAGCAGCCAGCAGCAGCAGCAGCAGCCACACCTGCCGCCACACCCACAGCACCGCCGCACCAGCTTCGAGGGCCAGGCCGCTGCAGGCCACAGCAAGCGGCAGAGCTTGGATGTATCAAGCGCTGCCTTGGCAGCAGCAGCGGCTGCAGCCAGCAGGCGCAGCATCGACGCAGGTGCACCAGTCAGCAGGCGTAGCATGGATGCAGCAGCAGCAGCAGACAGGCGTTGCAGTGTCGATGCAGGATCAAATGCAGTGTGGGCACGCAGCTCGCTCTTCAGCACCACGGGCAGCGCCAACAACAGCGCCAGCAGCATGCACAGCGTGGCAGCTGCCACAGTAGCAGCAGCAGCGGCAGCAGACCGCCGCCGCAGCATGGATGTTGCCTTGGCAGCTGCAGCAGTCCCAGACCGCCGCACCCCTGCTGCAGCACGTTACAGCATCGACATCGGATCAGCGGCATGGGCCCGCAGCGGCACTGCTGCTGCTGCCTGCACTTCTATGGCTGGCAGCCGGCCCATGCGTGCCTCCCCATGGGGCCGTGACGGCATGCCGCTTGCTGCACCACAGGCAGCGCACAGCATGCATGCGCCAGCAGTGCAGGGCAGGTTGGGCTCTTCCCCTCATGCTGCTCAGCAGCACCAAGCCCAGCAGCACCAGGCCCAGCAGCATCAGGCAGAGCTGCGCCAGCGTGCTGCTGCATCTTCCCGCAGCCAGCAGCAGCCCTCCTGGACCAACTACGCAGCCGTGTCTGCATTCGCTGCTGAGTCGTGTGAGCCGCACATCGTGCGCACCAACAGTGGCGGCAGCAGCGGCAGTGGCAGCAGCAGCAGCAGCACATTCGCTGCCAGCCGCCAGCAGCAGCAGATGATGCAGATGTCCATGCAGAGCGAGGTGTTTGCAGGCAGGGAGGCTCAGGCCAGGCCTGCTGCTGCTGCTGTGGATGCTGTGCAGCAGCACAAGCAGCACATGGCTGCCCTACAAGTGATTGAAGACGAGATCACGTACCTGGTGAGGCTGGCTGGTGGCTGGGGCTCTGTGTTCAGTATGCTCCGCAGTTCAGCATGTTGAAACTTATCTGTTCTTTGCTGTTTGGCACCAGCAGGCTGCTATACATGCTGCCTGCTTCTGGATGCACATGATTCAGCCGACTCATCAGCATGCGCCGCCTGTTTCACGTCCTCACACGCTGCTGCTGCTGCTGTTGCGTCTCGCTCCCTGCAGTCCACGCTGGGCCAGCAGCTGTTGACTGCCGCCAAGGCCGCCCCCCACGGCAGCGCTGCCGCCGCCGCCTGCGAGGCTGCCATCAGCAAGCACGAGGCCGCAATGGGCCAGGCGCTGCAAGCACGTGCCGTACTAGAGGCTGCTGCTGAGCAGTCGCTGCGTGGGGTGGGCTCCATGGACCTAGACATGATGCAGCCTGAGCTGCAGGGCTACTACGAGGCTGCTGATGCGGCCGCTGCAGGCACTGCCACAGGCACCGAGGAGGATGAAGAAGAGTACTACAGCGCAGAGGGCCACGCCGCGATGCTGCGCAACTGCAATGCACAGCAGAGCAGCGCGATGAGCCTCGGCAGCATGAGCATGACAGAGGCAAGCTCGTACTACCAGGGCTCGCAGGGGTCACATGGTGTGAGGGATGCGGGTGTTAGTCGTGAGGCGCTGGTGGCGGCGCAGCAGCAGAAGATGCACCAGCTGCGTGCGCTGCAGCAGATGTCTGCCGACCTGCATGTGATGCAGAATGAGCTGGCGATGCTGAAGATGATGCCCATGGCCAGGCAGCAGTGAGGGTTAGGGTTCAGTAGCTGGTCAAACCTCAGAAACTCAGCGTTGCTGTTATTTTTTTTGTGCGGTTTCTTTGTTGCCTGTGCTGCTTCGGCAGCTGGAACTTACACAGGTGACATGAGAGTGATCTCTTCGTGTGAGAGGTGGAAGATGTGTCAGTGGTGTCTGGCAGGCACAGGAGTCCAACCATAGTGGAGGTTGTGGTGGCTGGCATGGCAGTATCGATCTGAATCTTCTGCTGCCACGGCTTGATGGACGGCTGGATGCCAGCTGTGGTTTACAGCTGACTGAGGAACTAACACATAACACGCTTGACATGCAGAAAGGTATCGAGGGATGAACTTGCATTGCACAATGTTGCATGCAGCTACTGCTTGCAGCTCTGAACACAGTAATACTGCTCTGTGCTAGGAGCAGGATGTTCCTTGCTTCTAGCGTGCTTATTTTTTGCGTGAATAGTTTAGGCATATGCCGGCTGCATCACATTTTGGCATGTCTGGCTGGTGTGCCTGCCCAGCCGAGGTTCAGCTTCTGTCACACGTCCTGCTCTCCAGCTGCGTCGCAAGTGGCGCTGCTAAGAATTGAGCTGCTGGTATCAGCAGGCGCAATTGGGACCAGGACTGTTTTGGCTGGCTGCGAATTGCCCAGGATTGCCCTGAAGGTTGTGTGCCAGAGGCTCGGCAGTGCTTGCTTGCAGCAACTGGTGGCATGGCATGCTGCTGCTGCCAGACATGCGGTGGCATGCATGTTTGTTTGTACAGCGCGTGTATGCGTTTGTCTTCTTTCTTCGGGTGTATTTGCCACATGAAAGGATGCTTGATGCGTTGCGGGGCTTTTGCTGGTACCTGGCTCCACGCTGGGTTGGCTTACTACTGCACGCTGGCACTCGCTAGAGTGACTAGCAGACAACACTGCACACATCGCCAACTTATGGCATCATTTTTGACGTCGATTGGGCAAGGGGTTTGTCTGTATCTGTTCTTTGTGCTCCAGCACACCCACTGGTCAGCTTTTCAATGCCCTGGTTGGGGCTGTTTTGTGCTGCTGCTTTTGCATGCTGCCAATACGGAAGCAGCATGCACAGCAAGCGGTAACTCAACACGACAGTCTTGTGGCGCGCGGGTTTCAAGGCATAACAATACATGGGGTTTAGTGCGAGGGCATAGGCAGGTCACCACGTGTGCTGGTACATCATCCGGCTTGTTTGAGTGACGTCCCGTGTGGTCCTGGTTGAGGGACATAACGCATATCTGATTTGTGCGACATCAAAAAGACAGATTATGTTCTCAGCAATGTGTTGAGGTTTCGCTTCTGGCTGGCATAACTAAAAGCTGCACGCTTGCTGCATGTTGTGTGCACCACTGTTGCATGGATGCGAGTGCTTGCATGCTGCAGCGCGTGTCTAAGGCTCGTGTTGCATCACTCTTACATAATAGCCTGCAGCCCCACTGAATAATTGTCGGCAATGCGCACTGCTGCAATGCCACCAGGGCTGCAGAGCCATGTGATGCGAAATGGTGTGCGCTTATGCTGCTGTGTATGCAGCTTGATGGTCACACCTCCGGCTGAATGACAGTTGTCAGGTCCTTGTTGGATGGCAATTGCATGTGCTCCCAGTGTGTTGTTATTCGCGGCACTGCTGGCGCAGATGCCTAATCTAGCATGTACCTGCGCAGTTGCTCCTCATAAGGTAGCAACTAGTCTGCACTGTTGCTCACTGGCATAATCACAGAGGCTGAAGCCTAGCCCGTCGCGCTTCATGCAGGACTGTTTGTTTCCAGGCTTTGTTTGTTCTGATGCCAGTCATCCAGCACACAGATACTTTGAGTTGAAGTCTATGTGCACTGCTTGCTTTGTGCAGTGAATGCCTCTGCAGCTCTGCCTGCTGCCCCTGTGTTGGCAGACTGTGAGCATTCACAGCTGTGTCTGCTGCTGTGCCTTCAGCCATATATGTTTGCCGCGTACATAGAAGCCACAGCCTAATCGGCTGCAGCCACATAGCTGTACTTGTGTCGACTGCATATATCTTTGCGTGATATCTTGGACCTCTACGACGGTGAGGGCGTTTTGATCTGTCGACTGTTACGCGAAGGTCATGTTTGGCGTGCAGCAGTGATAGTAGCCGCTGAATCTGGCATAGCGGTTTGCTGCTTGCTGCTCTGTTGGGGACGCTGCTGCCACTCATTTTTAGTGTGCAGCATCGAGATGGCGCTGCAGGGGACCTCCTTGAGTCAGGACCTGGTGTTGTGTGTCTGTGTTTGGGCAGCCATCTGGTCTGGCTTGTCAGGTCTGGCTTGTCAGGAGCGAGTGGTGTTTGACAGACCTTTGTGAAGCCCTGGGGACTGAGCCGTCAGAGTGGCAGTGGGCTGCTGGAGCCCACCTCAGCGCGGAGAAACAGCTTGCGGCTGTTTCGTGTGTGCATGACTTGCAGAGGGCCCTTGTGGGCAATGCGCCTGCCAGCCGACTTCACGCGTGTGCCCAGCCGCTATTGCGCAGGCGCAGCCTAGTATTACTGATAGCGTTGCTGCATTTCGCTGCGGCCTTTCACGGATCAGCAGGCTTCATGGTGCATGTTGTATGGCTGTATGCTGGCCGGCTCATTTGCTGGCCTGCAGTTCAGCATCATGGCGACACAGCCGTGGAATTCCCAACGCTTGATGATAATCTGCTCTTTGTCTGGACTGTGGTAGCACACGTGGTACAAATAGAGAGAATAATCAGTCTGCTTTCCGCCTCCCCGGTGGGTGAGGCGCGGTTGCCGATGCCGAAAGGTATGGCTTACAAGGATTGATTATTATTATTACGTGGTACGACCTGTTGTTTGGCTGCTTCAAGCACATGCGCTGATGCGGCTGTGCTTGTTGTGATGCTTCCTGTGTTGCTGCAGAGGAGCGGAGCATTGTTGTAGCAGCTGTACGCTGAGTGAGACAGCCTCTGTTTTCGCTGCTTTAGCTGGTTTGCACGCACCCTCATGCATGCTGCCAACTGCTTTCCTATCACGAAGCAGCGCCTTCCCGCCTCCTAAATTGCTGTGTACGGCAGCGTGTTTTATGTATCCCGCACACCCGTTGGAGTGAAGAGGAGCTGAGGCTACTCGGCAGTTTGTCCAGCTGCCAGTGGTCTGGTTTTGTTGCAGGGCTCCTTCGTACGTGTGTATGCTACAGCTTATGTTCCAGAGAGAGTCTTGCGATTTGGTTGGCGCGCCCGCCTGTTGTTGGTTTCAGCTGTGTGTTTGTCGACCTGCGATTGAGTGCATGGCAATGTGGTGAGGGTGTAGGATTGCTTCTGCACTATCACATGCCTCTGTCAGGTGGATGAAATTTAGCGCGGAAAGGTGCTGCCGGCAGTGTGTGTGAGCCGTTATGCAGTGACAGCCAATTGCGTTTAGAGGATCGGCTGCCAAAGGCATGGTATGTACCTATACGTATTCCTAGAGCATTTGCAGGTGAGGTACCTGGCATGCATGCAGCAAGACACTTGGGCTTCCGTGCTTCATCACTTGCTGCTGCGTTGCGGCAAGCCCTGCAGCTTCTGGCAGGCGCTGCTGCTACAGTGCGTGCATTTTGTGTTGTTGCTTCATGCCCATTGGCGCCGTGTTTCGGTGCTTTGGCCAGCCTTGTCTTGATGTTTTCAGCCATGCCATTTTTGATTGATTGATGATGTCTGCTGCATGAGAGGCCATGTGCCAACTGCACGGCCATAGAATGGTCGTGCTCTGGCTCCCAGATCAGCAGCATACAATATGAACTGCCTGCACGTTCGCAGAGCTCTGTTCTGTGCCCGGCGTGCTCTGGTGCCCAGCGTGCTCTGTGCCCAGCGTGTGCTGTGCCCAGCGTGTTCTGTGCCCAGCGTGTGCTGTGCCCAGCGTGCTCTGTGCCCAGCGTGTGCTGTGCCCAGCGTGCTCTGTGCCCAGCGTGTGCTGTGCCCAGCGTGTGCTGTGCCCAGCGTGTGCTGTGCCCAGCGTGCTCTGTGCCCAGCGTGTGCTGTGCCCAGCGTGTGCTGTGCCCAGCGTGTGCTGTGCCCAGCGTGTGCTGTGCCCAGCGTGTGCTGTGCCCAGCGTGTGCTGTGCCCAGCGTGTGCTGTGCCCAGCGTGCTCACTTGACTATCAGCTCAATTGGTGCATTCTTGGCATTGCATCCCTTACTGCGCTTTTTGGTGATTGAACGTATAGATGCACGTGGGAGGGCCGTCGCTGGCTCTGCTGGCACGGCACTGGGTTGCACTGCGGTACTGTGTTACACTGTCAGGGCTTGCTTGCGATGAACGCACCCTACTATTGCTTGGTTGGCATCTCCGCATGTCTGCAAAGTCAGTGACGCGATGCTGGTCGTTCAGAAGGGGAGAACTTGGTGCTGCAGCTGACTTCAGCCGCGCCTGGATTGCGCGCAGTTACAACTGCATGTGCAGCTGCTGATGTCTGCTGACCGCGGTGCTGCTGCTTCCGCTACAGTATTGAGCACATGTCCGCATGAGTCAGCCGTGTTGAAGGCGTGGTTTGACTCATGCAGTGTGCAGGATGGTGTTGTGTGGTGGAGGGCGTCGGACTTGTTTGACAGGCACAGCACTTGCTGTCACTGTGTGAGCTGGTCCTGGACAACAACAACCTGCACTTGAGATGCAGCGTGTGGTATCTAAAGCGGTGCTGGTGCCACACTCTTATCAGCAGCTGCACACCTTGAGGACAGTCTGCAGCCCTGGTTGTGGTGTGTGGCGCAACAATCGCATCTGTACCAGTCCTGCGCCCGTGCAGGCTTTCGAGACGTCTGCGGTGTATATCAGTGCGCATTCTCGCCTGCATCATTCCTGAGGCACTGGCAGTGTAAGTGCGCTGCTTGGTTCTGATTTTATTCTTGCTACTAGCCTGTGCCATTTGGTCTCCTGCACATTCCGGCTGCAGAGTGTTGCAGGGCTGGTGTGTTTGGTTGCCACTGTGCAGTGGTGTTGCAGCTGTTGAATGTTCTTGCTTGGAGCCTTCCTTTGCACGTGCAATGTTTGTTTTGTACTACGTGTATACATACATGTACGTGCTGTAACTGATCAAACCATTGCTGCGACCTGTGTCACGGACAGATGTACACAGAAACCTTAGCAGAATGATCATCATGATGGTGATCAGAATGATCACCTTAGCAGCATGATTCTGCCAGGCTGCAGGCTGCATTCAATGCCATTATGGTCATGGTTCGCTAGGGACGTCTACCATGTCACTTCATGGTGCTAAAAGTGTCGTTCATGGCACCCAAATCGCTGCCTGCTACCGACCTGTCTGCCACTGGCTGCCATGACCATGTCGACAGTGGCAGCTCAGCTGAGCTGGCTGCAGCAGCCTGCAAATAATCATTAGACTGAACGCTGAGGGCTTGCAGCCAGCAGCATAAGATGCGGCGCCTTTTCATGGCTACACATGGCTAATGAACGCGAGCTCGCCGCATTAAACCGCACCGCATGGAGCCGGCCTGCAACTTGGTGTTCCGTGTGAAGTTCAGTGCGTACAGGAGGCGCACGCCGCCAAGTGGTGAGGCTGCTGCAGCGTGTATACCGAGCGTAACTATGATGTAATTTGGACGTATGCCTGGCACTGCAGGCATCCTTGCTGTGTAACGCCGGTTCTTATTCTGCCGTTTCTGACAGCATCAAGGGGCAACCTGATTCCCTGAACCCCTGCACACAAGCATACTGTAAACTGCTACGTCCTTTTAAGTAATGCACTGTTGTTGGGCTTAGCCCCAGCAATTCTAGCATAAGCTATTGACTTTTCTTCAGACCTTTTACTCTGTTGAATGAAATACATCATAGCATCTATAAAGCTACGCGTATAGTTGTGAGCACCAGGCGCGACAGCCATGCTACTAGAGTCGAAATCACCATCCCGTGGGAACAGCGTCATCAGGCCCGGTTTCAACCCCGCCGCAGCTCAAACCACTCGTTCTTCGCACTTCAACAGTAGTCTTTATGCTCAGCCTGCACACAGCATGCAGCCAGCAGCGGGCCGCACCGGCAAGTCCCAGACCGCGCACAGCGAGCCCTTGCCATTACCAATACCAGGCCGCTGGCTGTCGCACAACCGAAACCACAGTTATGACCATGATCGATCTTGCAACTTCTGTATGGGTAAGTCCAGCAGCTGCAGCTGCTTGTCCAGCAGCTGGCAGGGCTCCTGCACCAGCAGTAGGAGCTACAGCTGCAGCAGCACCTGCAGCAGTAGCAAATGGCACCAGCGGTTGCCAGGTGCCAGCGAGGGGAGCCAGTACTGCACAAGCCACAGCCTAGATCCCATTGCAGAAGACCGCAGCAACAGCTTCAGCTCCCCGCAAAACAACAGCAGCAGCAGACAAACAGAGCTGCAACTGCAACAGCAGCAGCAGCAGCAGCAACACTTGTACGACGTGACAGCCAGCTGGGAGCAAGACACTGTCGCTGCCAGCTATCAAGGCTACTTTTCAGACCACCATGCGGCAGCAGGCTGCAGCTACCAGGGCAGCTACAGCAGCTGTCACACTCAGCAGGACCCCCTTTGTAACCAGCCTGAAGCTGCCTTTGCAAGTGATGAGGCGCTGCTGCTGGTGGAGCAAGAGATCATGCAGTTAGTTGCAATGCGCCAGCGACTGTTCAATGCAGCAGCAGCTGCACCTCTTGGATCGCAGCTGTCAGCGGTGTGTCACGCTGCGTTGCGAATGCACACAGAGACGTTGCTGGTGGCTTTAGAAACTCGTGAGGCATTGCAGCAGCAGCAGCAGCAGGATGAGGCATTGGCTGCAGCAGAGGAGGAGGCACTGATGTGGCAGCAGCACTCGGCAGCACTGGCAGCGGCAGCTGCTGCTGCTGGAGCTCAGCAGCAGCGGCAGGCCGAGATGGCGTGGTACCACCGCGCAGAGCATGGGTCACCTGCCACCTATCGTACGCCTGTGCAGCAGCAGCAGCAGGCCTGGGTTGGCCAGCAGAGCAGCAGCTGGGGCAGGCAGTGCCAGGGCTATGCAGCTGGCGCAGTGCAATGCCAGCGACCCACAGGCATGCAGCCTAAAGCCGTAGCAGTGGATGCTGCAGCAGCGCATGCAGAGCAGACTCCTGAGAGCCAGCCTCAGCTCATGCAGCTGCTGCCTATGGGCAACGCTGCATAGCCATGCTGTCGGCATGGATGTATTGCGTCTCCGCCAAAGGTTCGTGTATTTCTGTATTGTTTCGGCTATTGTGTTGCTCCAGAATATGCTATGCGGCCTTGTAAGGTAGAGTGTGGAGTACCCACTACAGCGTCATCAGCTGATTGGTGCTTGGCTGTGCTGATTGTGCACCTATCGGTCAAGCGGTGTGGCTTCATGCAGTGACTGGAGCTCACGCACTGCCATTTCGTTTGTTATCTACTACAGGCAGTTCCTGCAGATGCGTTGTTGTAGGCCCGTATTGTGGTCTCACATTCCAGATTTGTTGGCAATGTGTTGTACCGCCGCCCAAAATGGCGCTAGCGGTGATTTTCCTTCATTATGCATCCGTCTGTGTTGGCCTTCCTTGCTGTTTTGTCTTGCACGCCTCTTCTGTCTCCATGCATCAGCTGCTGTTGTCCACCTGGTTTGAACTATCGGCACGTTTCATGCATGCTCAGCGTTCCCGACTGCTACTGACGCGTGACAACATTCCGTGTGTTTGTCTTACTGTGTACTGCTTCTGCGCACGTACAGCTGTCAGCAACTCTATGTGTGATTGCCACGTGTACACATGCTCGTTGGTTTGATGTTCATATGTATGCCTGTGCCTGAATGGAGTGTTTGGCACACACCCCGCATGTGTGTCTGTTGCTGATTGACTACACACCTGACATGCCAATATGTACAGGATGTTATTTGGAGGGTGCCCGGTGGAGTACTGCGATCCTGTCCACCTTTGCCACTGTTCCTTGCAGCAGTTGATATGCTCCTTCCAGCAGCACTGGCCCTGCAAGCCAATTGCGGAAAGGGGTCGAGTGTACTGCATTTGACACCCCAGTTACCACCTGCAAATGCAGATGGCGTGTATGCCATCAACCAGTGTTTATGAATATGAATATGTGCAGCATTGGCTGAATTCCCTCATTATCCCTTCAAATCTAGGTCTGCATTTTGTTTTGGCTCTGGGTTGAAGTTTGTTGTGTGTTGTGGTCGGGCCCAGAGCGGGCCGCAATGCAGCCGGCAGAGTGACCTGCCCTGTCGCCAAGAACGGCTCTGGCAGAGCCATTGTGCTGTTGTTGAATTGCTACACTGCCAGCCCGGCTGGGCCGTTGGTGCCTCGTCTGGAGCATGAGTGTATCCAGGGGCAGTTTTGGCTGGCACCTACGAAGGCTAAGTGCTCTTTAGACAGCAAGCACTCCTTGTTTTGTTGAATAGCTTGCTGGCTACTTGATGATGTTGTCAGCTGCAATGTGCGCCAGTGGCACCGTGCCAACGGTTGACACGGTGTTGCATCTTGCACTACGTTGATGTGAGTTGGCACTGCCGCAGTGTTGATCATCATCATCATCATCATCATCATCATCATGTTACCCATTAAGCCATAGCATCAACGCCATCGGCCCCGCGCCCCTCAGGAGCGGAAGAAAGAGGGAGCACTGCTCCATTGTGTTTGCAATTATTACGCACATCCCAAGCTTGGACAAGATACTCAGCAATGCTCCTAGATATCACTCGGCACACCCCCCTACTACCCCAAATATCATCAGAAACAAAACGCAACAACTTAGTGGATGCATCAGTCAACGACAACACATTGCGCAATTTTCAGCGCCGCCAGCAACATCACGCAAAACAGACCGAATTTCATCAAGCATAGTATCCCTCTGAGCAGAAGTAGCGGGACAATCAAACATCAGATGTGACAAAGACTCAACACCCTGACCACAAGCAGGACAAGCTGTGTTAGAATCAGCTCTGCTGCCGCCATAACGACTGGTATGCTCATGCACGCAAAGACAGCCCATTCGAACACGCATCAGCAACTCAATACCACGCGTTGGCGCACCAGAACACAAAAAGGGCCTAGCCCTTTTAAAACGCATGGCATCAGCATGTGTAGGGTGCACATGCGTGATGTAACGGCTCAAAGTAGAGTGCTGCAGTGATTCACAAAGTGATTGCCGCAGTGTTGATGATGGTGATCAAAGTGACTGTGGCCACCCATTGGTGGGGCCCAACAGCTTGTACAGCTTATGCATGCCAGATTCGCATTCGCCAAAGCTTGGTTTTGCCCGATAGCATGCATGGACGCCGTGTGCGGTGGGAGTAGAACGTACTGTGAACCTTTTTGTACCGCGCTTCTGGTGTGCACATCACCGAGTGTGCTGCTCTGCACTGCAACTGCGCAGATTATAGATTCCGTCCCCCTTGCAACCAACAAAAAAACTGCGCAGTGATGGCAACAAGGCCTTTTCTAGGACTGTTCTGTGGCTGTCACGACACTGTCCCTGGCAAGCCGGCGCCACTGAACCTTCCGGCTGAGGCTCAATAAAAAGAAAGTCTGTTACAGACAGAGCAACACCCTGTATGGCTTACAAGGATTGATTATTATTAGACAGAGCAACACCCTGTATGGCGCACATGAAGGCTACATGACTGATGCAATCTGCAATACCATGCTTGGCGCCGCTCCAGCACAGCATTCCAATACATGTATTACTGTACAGCACCACGGTGTCCGGTCCACCGTTATGACAGCATTACGCCAATCACAGCACACCTGCCAAAGAGCCATCTCTAGCACCTCTCATTACAAGTGCAGAACGCAGCAAACACATATAATGATGCACTTGATCCAGCCAGAATAACACCATTGAGCGCACTGCGGCCACCATGTGCCAGAAAACAGCCATCGGCTGCAGTGCCGCAACTGACACGAAAGGCTATGATGCAAGAACACACATCTGCTCAGCAGCAAGAGTAACGGCAAGAATGACAGCTGCAAAACAGCAGCAGCACCAGCTGCTTTGAAGGTCGTGCGCCACGCACTGCAGCATCAGCACAGCCGACACAAACTCGTCGCCCATGTGCAGCGAATTCAACAAACCAACAACGTGCAGCAGGCGCAAAGACATGCACTGAACACGAGCGCGGCACCGGCCCGGTGTGCGCTAGTCTGCACAGTGCGTGCTGCTGCAACTTCAGCAGTGTGCTACAGCACTGTTGCACAGTGCAGCGTGCATCTGTCCCAGATCAAACAACACGCGCCGCCATGATGCTATTGATGCTATGGCTTAATGGGTAACATGATGATGATGATGACGCGCCGCCAGCAGCACACGCAGCTGAGAGCACGCCGGCATGCACCCATCAGCCAACCTGCTGCTGGGCAGTGCTGTTCTCTCGCTGCACCAGCACCTGACGCTCACATGACATCACGCAGCTCAACACAGCATCGTACGCCCAGCATGCAGCACCAGCGCCCAACAGTGCTGCTTGTACTTCAAAAAGCAATCTTGAAACGGCCTCATACATGCACTGTCACAGCTGCTGGCTGCTGCTCAGTGTGCGCAGATCTGGCGCACCACCTTCTCACGCTCATATTGCCAGGGAGCCAAACCACGAAGCCCGCATCATCAGCATGCACCACTGCTGCAGCCCACGTTGCTGTTGCTGCTGCTGCTGTGTCTGCTCAGTGTGCGCAGACTTGGCGCACCACCTCCTCATGCTCATATCGCCAGGGAGCCAAACCACGAAGCCCGCATCATCAGCATGCACCACTGCTGCAGCCCACGTTGCTGCTGCTGCTGCTGCTCAGTGCGCGCAGATCTGCCGCACCACCTTCTCATACTCATAATGCCAGGCTGCTGCCAAACCACAAAGCCCGCATGCAAACAGCATGCCCCGCTGCTGCAGCCCACGCCACTGCGTCTGCGCCTGCTCAGTGTGCGCCTGCTTGGTGTGCGCAGATCTGCCGTTCAGCTGCTCACACACATATCACCAAAGAGTCAAACCACAAAACCCGCATGCAATCAGCATGCACCACTGCTGCAGCCTAAGTTCCTGCTGCGTCTGCGGCTGCTCAGTGTGCGCAGATCTGTCGCACCACCTCCTCGCGCTCCATCACGCTCCTGCTCAGCTCCTCGTCCATCAGCCCAGCAGCCTCCAGCTCAGCCATGATGCTACAGCAGCAGCAGCAGCAGCAGCGGCAGGAACGTAAGAAGTGATTTGAAGGTTAAAGGAGGTCGTCCTTGACAATCTCGGTGATACCGAAACCGGCCCAGGAATAGCCTGGTGGGCACGTGCTCGTCGTCCAGGCCGCGGCGGTCCTGCGAAGATGCCAGATGTCAGGCGTATCGTGGAGCATGTTGAGCTCGCACGCTCATGAGCACAGCAGCGATAAGCTGAGCCATAATGCCGCAGGTGGTGCAGAGAGAACAGCACAAACAGGTATGGCAGATACTGCGTGGCCAACAATGCAAAAGCATGTCTGCAGCAGCCCAGCGACCTCCGGCTCCCCATGATGTGGCACGCAGCAGCAAAAGAATGACGAGAAGCAGAGCCACTACAGCCTCAGCAACCGCAAGCACGTAGCCGCAGCAACAGTGGCACACACTACACGAAGCAGTCAGTGAGCACAGCATCAGACAAGTTCACATGGAGCCTACCAGCTCCCTAACGTATGGTGGCTGTGCTGTGGTAATTCTACAAGTGCCGAGTGAAGGTGTTGATTGTGGTGTTTGCTGGCAGGGTGGGGTGCAGATTTGGGTCAAAGCCGGGATTTGACCCAAACATGCACCGCACCTTGCCAGCATACACCACAATCAACACATTTATGCGACACTTGCACAACAACCACAGCACAGCCACCAGCAAGGACCCCATCGTTGCACATGTGCTAGCTGCTGCTGCTGGCACTCAGCATGTCAGCTAGCTCTGGAATGCCAGCAACAGCACGCCAAGCCTCCCCAGATGGCATGCACCCTACAGCACAGCGCTGCTCCAAGCCTTGCTGCTGATGGCTGCTACTAGCAGTATCTCATGGTTACTAGCAATCGGTACTGATCAGTACCCTCAAACAGCCAAGCACGCGCGCACACTCTGCTCGCCCAGTTGCAGCAAGCCCCGCCGCCCCACACTTCTTTCCATCCTGTCATCAACCCATCATCATCAGCAGCAGCAGCACCATCATCATCATCATCATCATCAGCAGCAGCAGCAGCCTGCCACGCACCTGCACTCCTTCCTGCTGATGGAGCTCAGCATGCCAGCCAGCTTGGGAATGCCAGCAACAGCACGCCACGCCTCCCAAGCCAGCAGAACCCGACAACGCATTGCTGATCCAAGCCTTGTATCTCATGGCTACAATTATATCATCCTGCCATCAAGCATCATCATCAGCAGCAGCAGCAGCCTGCCACGCACCTGCGCTCCTTCCTGCTGATGGAGCTCAGCATGCCGGCCAGCTCAGCGATGTCAGCAACAGCAAGCCGAGCCTCCAGCCCAGCAGCGTTGTACGGAGGAGCACCAAGCCGCACCGCGCCACTGCCACCGCTGCCGCCACCGCCACCCGGCCCTCCTGTGCGCACGGTGGGCGGCTTGCGCTGCTTCTGCTTGGATGAGCCGCCGCCTGCAGCGCCGCTGTAGCTGCTGGTGCGGGGCCGCGCTGCTGGCGGCGGCATGGACATGTGCGCCACTGGGGCTGGCGGTATGGGCAATACATAGTCCGGGTGAGGCCCCAGTATCTGCGATGGCACGCACCAGCGCACAAGCAGGGACTGAGCAGATCAACAGACCGATGGACGGACAGGCACGCAAGCAAGTATGCACTGATGTAGAATAGACCTATCCCAGCTACGCACCAGCATCTTATGGGGGAAATAAGTTAACCACACATCTTGATCATCCCAGGAACCACACAAGGCAGGCTTGCTACTGCTGTACGCCCCCACACTCTGCGCAGCTGCTGTCAAACGACCAGTCCGATACACAGACACATGCCTTGTACCCAGATATAACACAGCGCGAGGCTGCTTGACATTGCCACGCTCTGTGCAGCTGTGTACCACGCCGGCCCCCCACACAGCTGCACACCTGTTCGAGATGCAAGCGAATGCAAGCGTATGTCCGTAACACCAGTATGCTGAACTGATAGGGTACTTCAGTTAAAACCCGGACCATCATTATGCCTGCGCCGCTGTGCAGCAGCAGCAGCTCTGCTGACGTCACCACCACCGCCGCGCCTCACCTGGCAGGCGTCCAAGTACAGCAACACAGTAACCTGTACCCACACCCTCCTTCGTGGGGGCCATCACCTGCCCACGGCCCTAGGTCCTCTGACCCTTATATTGGTCACCACTCCCGCGCCCCACCTGGCAGGCGTCCGGGTACTCCACGAGGGGCAGCGCGTCGCCTGCCTCGTCTGGCGTGCCCAGGTTGCAGATGACAAAGTGCGTGTTGTCGTCCGCGTTGTAGTCCACCACCATGCCCTCCAGCGTGCTGTCGTCCTCCTGCGTGATGGCCACGCGCATCCCCACCAGCCGGTGCGGGTCTGATGCAGCAGGGAACCACAGCAAACAGCAGCAGCAGCAGCAGCAGAAGCAGCGGCAGAAGGAGGTGTTAGGAAGCGTGGCAGTGAGGTGTGTAGGCAAGTGGCACGTCCATGACATACACCACGAACAAGCGCAGGTGCATCCACCGACAAGCACTTCGGCAAACCAACTGCCGTTGCTGCTGCTGTGTGGGCTCCCAGCACAGTGCTGCCGCTGTTGCTGCGGTTGCTGCAGAGCTTCTGCGGCTGCCTCTGCTCGGCTCACCTTCGTGTGGCGCCATCCTGTTGGGCAGGCCGTACGTCACAACCGGGGCTGGGGGAGGCGCAGGCGGCAGCGGTGCAGCATAGCCCGGCTCACTCAGCCTGCTGGGTGGCTTGGGCTTGGGTTTCTGCTGCACGGCTGGCCGTGCTGCTGGTGCTGGTGCTGCTGGCGGCTGCGCGGTGCGCTGGCGCTTGGGGGCTGGCGGCTGGCTGCCGTTGATGGCGCAGACGTGGGGGTCTGCCTGGATCTGCTCCATGTATTGCTGCACAGCACAACAGAGCAGGACGGGACGAGCGGTTGCTGATGTCTGTGTGAAGGCTACGCTGCGCGCATACAGCTGTGGGGAGTGGCAATGTAGCTTCGTACAGGCAGCTGCTGTGCCTTTACCGTAAGAAACCGGAAACAGCACAGCCCCAGGCTGCAACTCCAGCCACAGCACTACGCACACGCAAAGATGCAACAAACCGAACCTACTGAAATGTGTTCTGCACAGATGGCGGCTGCAAAGCTCAAGTAAGATGCAAGCTATGCTGCAGCTAAACAACGCTGGCGCACAACAGCAGTGATACACAGCCACCTGACAGCCTGACACGCTGCTGCTGCTGATGATGACACAAAAGCAAGCACCAGGCTGCAAGCATGAATGTCCTACCACCAACAACTGCGATCCCGGCATCATGTTGGCCTGGTCCAAGTCAAGTGGAGCATCCAGTGCAGCTGCTGCTGCTGCTGCTGCTGCTGCTGTGCCGCACCTTGTGCAAATCATCAGAGACGCCCATCAGCTGCCGCAGCTGCGCCATGTGGCCCATGACAGCCTGTATACATCATAGGAGACATGCCCACAAAGTACTGTGAGGTGAATTGTGCTAAGTGCTGCTGACACAGCTCCTGGCTACTGTGCACAAGTGCACAAAGCTGACGCCCCATAGAAGGGATTTGCAGCAGCTGCACGCCACTCACCCAGTTCGTCTGCTTGCCGGCCACAACAGTGCGCAGCACAACATAGTATGCCTCCTCTGCGGACACATGTGCCTGCATGGTTGCTGCTGCTGCCTGCTGCTCCCGCCCTGCCCGCTGCAGGTGGGCCGCCCCAGGGGCGATCTAAGATACTGAACCCTTTTAAAGTGACGTTGAACAGAGAAGCAGAGCCAACAACAAAGGCAAGAAGGCGCGATGCTGCGTTCTGATGCTGACAAGGGCCTCCGAACTGCTATACTCTTTTTTTGCATCTATTTTGAAGACATGTTGCAACGAGCATCAGCGGACGAGCGGGGTCATTGTTGCCCTCCGTTGTCATGTCATGATGGTGTTTTGCACGGTGGGGCCCTGCTTTGAATCCCAAGTCTAGCCCGAGTCTAGTCACGACGATCGATGCATGGACCAGCAATCATGTCCGGCAGGAGGTCAAGCCTACGTGCCACGTTTCTGCAGCTGTGCTGTGTGCCAAAGCTGCTGCTTGTACAGGGTGTGCAGTAGGCCTAGCATCCACCTTACCAATCAGCCAATACACCTTCAGGCATACCAGTAGCCTTGAGAGTGTTTTAGACTGCTGCAGCTAGCCAGGATGCAGGCATCAAAGGGCATCAAGGCGCCCTCCCTTACTGTCTTTCTAGGCAACCTGGACTCAAAGGTCACAGACAGACACCTGTATGAGCTAGGCTGCCAGGCAAGTGATTAGTCAGCAAACATTGCTGCAGCAGCATTTAGGCATGGTCTCGGCTCTGTACAGCGCTGCCATCAAGTGTAATAAATAATCAATTGTAGATGTTGCAGCTGTACTGCATGAAGATGATCAGCTGCAGCTGTGGCAGTTGCGTCTGAGAGCTGGCAAGCTGAACAGTGCTGGACGAAGCAATGGAGCACTATGTTACCGACGCTCTCAACGAGAGCTTGCCGATATCAGCATTTCCAGATCTTTGACAGTGTTCGCTCCTGCATGCTGTCATGCGCTGCTGTCTCCCTGCATCAGGCGGGCCCAGTGCAGCAAGTGAAGGTGCAGCACGATGGCGAGAGCAACAAGAAAGGCTTCGGCTTCATCACATATGGAGAACTGGTGCGTTGGTAGTTCTCTGTATATATGCATATATGCACTGCACATGGATGCAGTTTGTGGTGGCACCATGCAAGCAGGAGAGACAGTCCCAGCACCGGACATGTTGTGTGCTGCCAGCATGGCAGCCCCGCCCACGGCAGCCAACTCCAGTCATGCATTTGCTTGCAGGACAAAGTGACGCGCTGTGCTGCACCATCAAACACCCATGTGTACACCTCCTCTTCACCTCCTAATGCTGCCTGGCGCTGCTGCTGCGCCTCATGGCTTGCAGGACAGTGCCATCTACTGCCTGGGGCTGTACAGGGGCCTGCTCAACCTGTTTGGCCTGCCAGTCAACGTCAACTTCGCAAACAGGGTGAGACAGCAAGTATCGCTGCTGCAGCGCCTGCTGCTGTGGCCGTGACATTGCACTTGGGCAGTGTCCTTCACAATCCCCAGCCCGTTGGGAAGCATCGGGGTGTGGCATCTCATCTGTCTCTGTATTGCCTCAAGCTTGCTGCGCCTCACCGAGTCAAGCATGTGTGCTGCACTGCACTCAGTGTTTACCCAGTGCCGGTGCCGTGACACCCTCCCAGCCTTCAGCATCATTGAAACATTACTACGGCGCCAAGCGAAGCCACCTGCCTTGATTTGCTGTGCTGCCCCTGTGTGTTGCTGCTTGCAGGAAGTGGCTGCTGATGACGTCACAGAGGAGCACAAGGCTCTGCTGGAGAGGACAAAGCGCATGCTGGTGGCCACGGGCGCAGACCAGAACATCCCGGGAGCAGGGCCGGTGAGGCACAGCAGCGCAGCTGCAGCAGGCGCATTGCTGCTGTGGCTGGTAGGGATGGTGGTCTCTGTGTCAGCCTCTGTCACCTAGTACTTGATCCATGCAAGGGCTTAGCAAGGCATGAGCATAATGGCCTCAATTGCGGCGAGCGTGTATCCAGGGCGGGCCCGTAGCACCCTCTGCCGCACCCTGCGTGCTTGGCAAGTTACCCATGTGCCTGCTGTTGAAATGTCCTGCAGACGCGGCGGCAGCAGCAGCAATCGCAGCGCTACACGCCTTACGGTGCGCCACCGAGCAGGCATGAGCGCGACAAGCAGCAGCAGCGAGGCGCCGGTGCTGCTGGCAACGGCTATGGGGACAGGGAAAGAGACTATGCAGATGGGGGCAATGGCTATGGCAATGGGCAGTATGGCAGGGCAGGCTACAGCGCTGCAGCAGACAGCAGTTATGCGGCGCCAGAGCAGCAGCAGGCACCGGTGCCTGTGGCTGACTGGATGACGCGTGCGGCTGCAGCAGCTGCACAGGCAGCTGCACGCTTGGAGCACCCAGCAGCGAGCCAGTACAGTACGCAAGGATACCAAGCAGCTGCGCCGCAGCAAGCGTATGTGCAGCCACCAGCGCCACAGCCGCCTCCCCCGCAGCCGCAGCAGTACACATACGCACACCCGCAGCCGCCAGCGCAGCCGCAGCAGCAGGTTGTTGTTTCGGCAGCATTGCCGGCTGCTGCAGGATACGCAGCTAGCACCTGGGGCTACCACACGCAGCCGCCGCAGCCGCCGGCACCTGCACCTGTGCCACAGTACCAGTCTTCGCTTCCGCAGGCAATGACTAGTCAAGCGTACCAGTACCAGCCGCAGCAGCAGCATGCGTATGCTGCTGCTCCTGCAGCGACACAGGCGGCACTGCAGCAGCCACAGTACACCTGGCAGCAGCAGCAGCAGTACCAGCAGCAGCAGTACCAGCCAGCGCTGCAGCATCAGCCGCAGCAGGTGGTGCTGCAGGTCGCACAGCAGCCTGGTGCTGTGCCGCAGCAGGTCATTTACCAGGTGCCGCCGCAGCAGCAGCAGCCTGCAGGCCAGATTGTGTACTACTACTAGCCAACACTTCGGACTTTTCTTGGATGCCGCGTGGTTCAACATGCGATGTCAAAGAGCGGATTGCACTGGCGAATAGCACGCGGGGCACTAAGCAGCATTGCTGGCTGGCGAGTGCCGCTGCCTTCTCTCATGTAGTGAGTGTTTGGGCACATGTCGGCATATGGAGCGCTTTGTGTGCTCTGCAGGGTGCGTAGTTGTTTGGGCATGCGTTTTCCTGCTGTGGTGTATGTGCATGAGGCAGCAGCAGCCGATAACAGCAGTGCATGACTCTGGGCAGCAAGCAGCAGCTGCGTCTGCAGTGAGTTTGGCTTGTCTTTGTCATGGGGCATGCGGAGCATTGAACATCATTCTCAGCATCAACCACACCATTGCATGAGCTGGACTGACTTTTGGTTGGAAGTCAAGCTAGTGAAATAGTGGTCATGGTCCAGGCTGGCGCAAGGGCCCAGCTGCTGCCCACCACACATGGTGTGTGGTGACAGTGAACAGTGCTGTTCAGTCAGCTGCAGGTGGCAATATCTTCGATGTGGTTGCTGCTGTGCACTGTTGAAGGCATTGAAACACCGGCACAGCTTGGCACTAGTGTACTGCCAATTCTTTGCATGTAACCACGGCATGTGATGAGCGTGACAAAGCTTTGTGCTACAGCGTACGCCAGGCTGTGCTGGCGACGAGTCAGAGTGCAGAACATGCGTAGCAGTGACTGCTTGTGACACACCTGCAACTATGCATGAACTCCAGTGGTGACAAAAATTCGTCCAACCATGAGTTCCACATAGCTATAACCAAACACATAGCAAGGTGCGCTGCAACTGTCTTCCTGCAGCCTGCCACCCCGAGAGTCTCGAATAAACATAGATGGACGACATTCAATTTACACGGTGTAACTTACTTACTTTGAAAGCACCAACGAGTATTAGTGGTCCAGGGTTTGACCTCCGCAAAGCCTGCCAGGCGCTGACGGCGGCAGCATCACAGACACCGTGGTGCAGCACCGCCGCTGGCCGCCCGCGCCCCGGGCGGGGATGATCCGATTGGCAAGCAAGGGTGTCAATCAATCAATCAATCAATCAATCAATCACTTTGCGGGGGTGGCGACCTTGGAGGCCAGTGCGCGTCAAATAGCCAAATCTACATCTTCAACCATCACAACAACCATTTCAAGCGACACCGGCTGCTGCAGACGGTGACCAGCGCTCAGCGCCTGCCTTTGCGTTCGAACTTTCAGTTCGAATTTTTTTTGCTCCCAAGGCACGCCTACGGGCGCGCTAATCTCTTTAAACCGTTTTCTGCATGATGCTTGTGAAGTAGGGTGGCGTGCAGGGAGCGATCAGTGGACTTCGGGCACAGGGCAGCAGGCACTACATCAACTACACTGAATCCGACGCCACGCTTGAGGCGATGCTATGCTGCTTGGACTTTAATATAAGCAGAATGGTCCACTGGAACATGTGATTGGCATTGGCAATGGCTGCAAGGGTGTCAACGTGCTAGGGGGAGCACGCCCACTACAACGGTCACTGCTGGGAGCAGACCGACGGATTGCCTGGCGAGCTACTGTCACCGGGAACTCCAAGTGGGGTCACGTTGCACTGAACGTGATGCAATGCATGCAGCGTGCCTTTGCAGATCGCCTGTCTTCCATTACCTACCAGTTCTGCAGCAGCAGCAGCAGCAGTAGAACAGCATGCCTGCATATGCATGAGCAGCACAGCAGCAACTGTCAGCAACATTTGCATCTGCGAGCAACAGCACCAGTATATCACACGCAGCATATCATTACACCTACCAGCCGTGTGGCCGATCCTGTGGCAGGTGTCTTGTTGTGTGCGATGTGGTGTGATGTGGCTGCTGCTACATTTGTGATTGTTGTTGCGGTTGCCAGTGTTCTTGCTGTTTGTGTGGTTTGTGCCTGCCGCCCACCCTGCCGCCCCTGCTTCACAAGCTTTTGCTAAATATGACACAGGACCACAGGACGTCTCAGGAACAAAGCCTGGCAGTGCAGGCCAGCAGGGCCACGGGGGCCCCTGCAGGCCAGCGGCCAGCTCCTGGCCCCTGTGGTCCTGTGGCTCGCCTGTCCAGGCATTATGTGGTGATTAATGGCGCAGGCCATCCAATCACTGACCCTCGCTTTGGCTCAGGCCCGTCATCTGCCCCTGTATGCCCTGATCCTAACACACATGTGTGGCTGCAGGGTGCATGGCATAAAGTGTTCACTGAAACATATGCTGCCGCCGCAGGTAGATCTGTGGACACACCCTTGACCGCGAACCGTACGACCAGCGTTGCCGCGCTTTCTACTAACCCCGAAAACCCTGCTGCAGCTGCTGCTCCCCTGCCGCTGCTCGTGTTGTTGCTGCTGCAACACCTGGTGCCCCTGCTGCAATTGAGGCTGAGCCGTCCAGCCGACCGAGTCCTGGGTCTAGCCGCGCCCAGACTCGCCAAACCAGGGATGAGAACAGTTGGGGTTACCAGGTGAAGCTGTTTGGCCCGCGCAGGACAGCTACCACCATCAACCAGGTGCGGGCGGCAGGCATGAGTGCAATTGCGCAGATGTCAGCAGAAAATGCACCACGTGACTTGCTCATTGGCAGAGCATTTTGGGCAGGAGAGACAGCTGTTGTGTTCACTCTGCCATCGTCTGCAGTGCGCCAGCTGACAGCCTGCATGGTAGTTATGCTGAAGCAGCAGCTTCAATGTGTGCTGCACTGGCGCGCTGTGTTCACTTTCAACGGCATGGTTATTCTCAGCGCACGTGGGGCATATGCAGGCCTCTCCCAGGTTGGCCGGCGCGAGCAGCAGTGCGCCGGCCTAGTGCTGTCTAACCGTTATGCTGCTCTTGAGCCTGATGCT
Source organism: Tetradesmus lagerheimii (assembly GCA_902809745.2). Lineage (NCBI taxonomy): Eukaryota > Viridiplantae > Chlorophyta > Chlorophyceae > Sphaeropleales > Scenedesmaceae > Tetradesmus > Tetradesmus lagerheimii. The sequence continues at coordinate 31,081 of CADDIJ020000066.1, forward strand.
GAGCTGTCCACAGATGATGAGGATGAAGAGCTTGTCCCTGCGTCAGAGGAGGAGGAGGAGGAGCTTGTTCCTGCGTCAGATGACGAGGAGCAGCTGCCCAGGGGCACACAGCCAGCAGCGCCTGCTGCCGGGGGTGCAGGCCAGCAGCACGGTCGCAGGCACAGCCAGCGCAGCAGCAGGGCATCCAAGCAGCGCCGCCACCGCCCCAGCAGGGCACCTGTGCAGCCGGGTGACAGTGGATTGCTCTGTGGCGTGCTTAATGTAAATAACATGCCAAAGTCTGGGTTGAAGTTGGTTGAAATTCACCACCTGCTTAAGGAACCCCGCTGTGACATCATGGGCTTCGTGGAGACCAAGGAGGCGCAGGGAAAGCAGCTGCCTGCAGATCACATCCCTGGATACACATACATTGGTAAGCCCAGGGTTGTGCGGGCAGGGGAGCGTGCTTCTGGGGGTGTTGCAGTTGCTGTGCATGCCTCTGTTGCAAACGCGGTGAAAGTGTATGACTTTACTGACCAGCAATATGACGAAGCGCTGTGGCTTGTGATGCCAGGGCAAGGGGGTGCACGCAAGCTCTTCATTGGGGTGGTTTACATGCCTGATATGGGCAAGTCTGCATCAGTGAGGAGTGCCGCTTACTCAGCGCTGCAGGAGGACCTGGAGTACCTGTCTAGCAGGGGATCTGTGTTGGTGATGGGTGACTTTAATGCACGGGTTGGACGGGCATCTGGCCCAGCAGAGCGTATTGGTATGCATGGTGAGAGCACCGTCAATGACAACGGCCGCCTGCTCCTCTCATTGCTCAACACCGTCAACCTCTACTCACTTAATGCCCGCACAGCCCCCACCTCCCCTCACCAGCACATCACTTGTGACAGGTCGCACGGCGGCACCAGGCGAGGCTCTTTGATTGACTACATCCTTGCCTCTGCTGACATTGCCATGCCCTGCCAAGCTGCTGCCAGGCCAACAGCCACAGTTGGGCCGCATACTGTGGGTGCTACTGACCACCCGCCTGTGTCTGCCCGCATTGTCAGGCCTGTGGTACGCCGCCCTGCAAAACAGGTTGTGCTGCGCCTCAACGCACAGCCCAAGGATTTCAGGCTGCAGAATGGGGAGCAGTCAGCGGAACTTGAGGCATATCATGATGCTCTGTCGCAGCTTGGTGCAGCCTACACAGCCACGGTCACCACTTTGCAGCAGCAGGCTTCTGCAGGCTCAACTACAGCAACTAGTGCAGTGCAGCAAGCGCACGAGCAGACGCTAGCAGCACTTCGTCATGCTGTCAACGCCAGTTTTGGCTACAAGAGGGTTTGGGTTTGCAAGTCCTTCCCATGGTGGACTCAGGAGCTCACAGATGCTGTGGAGGACAGGAAGCAGGCTTAGCTGCGCTACAAGAACTCAGGGCTTGTAGCAGATTGGGCTACTTACAAACAGCAGCAGAAGGCTACTACACAGCTGGTCAAAGCAGCAGAGAAGCAGTACAAAGAGCTGTGCCAGCATGCCATTACTTCTGCATACACAAATCGCATGAATGATGACAGCCTGCTTGGAGAGAAAGACATGTGGCAGCTTGTGCGTCGTCTGTGCCCTAAGCATGTCAGCGAGGCAGTTTACAGCGTCATGCAGCAACCATCTGGGCATGTGGCATCTACCCCAGCTGAGAAAGCTGATGCTTTCAAGTGTCATTATGAGCGCGTTGGCAGCCATGCAGCATTTGCTTCCTCCAACCCCCAGTTTGACGCTGCATACATGTCTTGTGTTGCAGCCAATGTGCAACAGTATTTGCAAGACTCTGCTAACTCCCCTGCCACCCCGCTGGACCTGCCCATCACTGCCGCCGAAGTTTCCGACTGCCCGCAGAGGCTGCGCACTGGCAAGGCCGGCAACCCGGCTGAGGAGGGCATTGTCAATGAGCTACTCAAGTATGGAGGCAGCACGGCCGCAGATATGTTACTGCAGTACTGCAATCTGATGTGGCAGCTTGAGCAGGCGCACCAGGTGCCAGGTACAGTTGTGAACATGCCCAAGAAGGGTGACCTGACAGACCCCACCAACTACCGTGGTATCACCCTGCTTAGCGTGCTTTACAAATTTTACACCAGCGTTCTCAACCAGCGCCTCATCAAGTTTGAAGAAGGCAAGTCAGTGGCGGAGGGCACGACACAGCAACGGCAGCAGCAGCAACAGCAGGCGCAACAGCAGCAGCAGCAACAGCAGCAGCAACAGCAGCAGCAGCAGCAGCAGGCACGTCAGCAGCAACAGCAGCAGCAGCAGCGTGTAACTGCTGCTACAGCAGCAGGAACGCCGTTGCCGCACGAGAGCCAGAACGGCTTTCGTCCCAAGCGCAGCTGTGCTGACCACCAGAGTGTGCTCAGTGAGGTGTTGGGTGGGAGGAAAGCTGAGGGGAAGGATTCTTATGTGCTGTTTGTTGACACCTATAAGGCTTTCCCAACAGTGTGGCTTGATGGGCTCTTTCAAAGCTGTGGGACAAGGGTGTGCGTGGAAAGATGTTCCGTGTACTCTACAACTTGTATCAGGGTGCACGCCGTGTGGTGTCTCACGAAGGTCATGTCACTGGGAGCTTCACA
>CADDIJ020000067.1:0-120726 GCA_902809745.2 Tetradesmus lagerheimii
GTGTCATGCTGGCCCAGACGCGGTGCCGCACATCCTTTTCTCATGTGCGCAGGCTAGGTCCGTGTGGCTGTGGGCACAAACTGTGTATCAGTGCTGGAGGCCGATTGGACGTATGCCGACCACCCCCATGGATTTCAGGCTGTGGCTCTGCATAACACTGGACTCATTACATATGCTGCACCCATGGAAGTGGCTGTTCTGGTCGCTGCCGGTCCTGCGCGCTCTGTGGCTCAGCCGTAATGCACAGTGTTTCTCGGACCACGCGTGGTCACTGGAGGAGGTCAAATCATATTGCATAGCGCAGTGGTTGTCTGCTGCTCTGCTGCTTGCCCCGCACTACTCTACTGAGGCGTTCCTGCCGCTCATCCAGGTGCACCTCCCCAATCACACGCCACACTGGCGTGGCCCGCAATGATATTATAGCGACCCATGGCATGGGTCCTTTTACGGTGATATCTGCTGCTGCTGCAATGCATGCAGGATGCTGCTACTGCAGCACAAGGTGATGACATGGACTGGGTGCCCATGGCGCAAGGGTGGCAAGCCAGCCAGCGCGGAGGAGTCTGTGCACCAGTCAAAGCGCTCCACAGCAGCAGGGTGCAGCGGCAGCTGCAGGGGTGGCGGCTGGGGTGCAGCGCATGAATGTGGAGCGCGGCAGTGCGGCTTAGATGCTGAAGCAGGGGTCAGCACGTCTGCCGGCTGGTTGCTCTTGAAGTTAACGATGCTCTGTTGGCAAGGTCCCATGCCGGTAGTGGTGCATACTGCTCAGTGCGGCAGTAGGGGTTTGTTGGCAGATTTTGGTTGGCATCTCCCGGCAGCTTTTGTTAGGCGTTGCACTGGTAGTTTCTGGTTAGTACAGCACATGCAATCCTCATAGTTGCTCAGCATAGTTGCAGGTGTTCCGCTTGATTTTCCTGCTGTATATGTCCGCTATGGCTGACTGCTATTGGTGTACATCGTAACTGCTACAGCCTGTTGCCACATGATCTGTGTCCATTGCCGCCATATGTGTATGGCTGCATGGCAGACAACAATTGATATTGTGTTTTTTCAGTGGCCCAGCAACAGCTGCAGGAGCCATGTTGTGTGTGTCGCAGCTGGCCACTACAGTATGTTACATCATGATTCCTATCCATTGTGTGCAGTAAGTACATGACTGATACAATTCAATGTGGTGTGTGAGTTGCCCAGCAACAGCTGCGGAAGTCATGTTGTATCGCAGCCGCGCTATTCGAATAGCGTTGCTGCCTGTTATGTGTCATCCTGTTACTGCCACTGCATGGGTTTCCAGCAATATGGTCAACTGCACATAACTTAGTCACCTCGGGTATGGAGAATTGCGTGTATGTGGTGCTATATGGTTGAAAGTTGGCTGACAGACTCACTGTGCCACAGTGTGCAGTGCACAGTGGCTGGAGCTACATGTGCTGGGAAGCGACTGGTGCATGTCGTCTCCGGCTGCTGGTGCTCACTTTGCGGCTCGTCTTCTATCATCATCATCATGTTACCCATTAAGCCATAGCATCAACGCCATCGGCCCCGCGCCCCTCAGGAGCGGAAGAAAGAGGGAGCACTGCTCCATTGTGTTTGCAATATTACGCACATCCCAAGCTTGGACAAGATACTCAGCAATGCTCCTAGATATCACTCGGCACCCCCCCCTACTACCCCAAATATCATCAGAAACAAAACGCAACAACTTAGTGGATGCATCAGTCAACGACAACACATTGCGCAATTTTTCAGCGCCGCCAGCAACATCACGCAAAACAGACCGAATTTCATCGTGCATAGTATCCCTCTGAGCAGAAGTAGCGGGACAATCAAACATCAGATGTGACAAAGACTCAACACCCTGACCACAAGCAGGACATGCTGTGTTAGAATCAGCTCTGCTGCCGCCATAACGACTGGTACGCTCATGCACGCAAAGACAGCCCATTCGAACACGCATCAGCAACTCAATACCACGCGTTGGTGCACCAGAACACAAAAAGGGCCTAGCCCTTTTAAAACGCATGGCATCAGCATGTGTAGGGTGCACATGCGTGATGCAACGGCTCAAAGTAGAGTGCTGCAGTGATTCACAAACAATTGTGTCTGCATGCAGCTTCCTGACCTGACGGTTGATGTGATTCTTGCACGCATTAGCTCGATCAGCCGCCACCTCAACATCCACACCATACTTGCAAAGCAAACTCTGCACATACTTATGCCAAGGTGTCGCCGCAACAGCACCACTAGGGCGCTTCCACTCAGCTGAGAAAACCTGACGTGGCAAACGCGAATTCTGCATACGCTGGACCCTAAAGTAATACTCCATCGCCCTCTGATGAAGCCACATGTGCAATGGCTTCACACCCCATTCAGCCAGAACAAGTGAAGTGCACGGGCGCTCCTTGCCACAACGCATTGAGCACTTGATGATGTCAGTCTGCACTTTGTCAATCTGTTGCAGTTGCCTTGCAGTTGACGGAAACCAGACCTCACCGCCATATTCAACAATCGGGCGAACGCATGTAAGCAGAATGATACGCTTTACTTCCACGCTGATGAGCCGGCTCTTCCAAACTGGCATGAGCCCACCCTTCACATGATGCACTTTTGCCAACATCTTCTCAAAGTGCGTATTCCAGTTGCAGGCATTGTTGAACCACAGGCCAAGGTAGCAGTACTCTGATACAACAGGCACAGGCACACCATTCCAAATGATGCCAGAGTCAGCCAACTGGCTGGGCTGTCTAGCTGGTGAGACATGCATGACAGCAGACTTCAAGCTATTCAGCTTGAACCGCCACTTACAACTGTATTCATAAACCGTTGCAGCCACAGCCTGAACCTCAGCCAGAGATCCGCACACAGCAACAAAGTCATCAGCCTGCATGGCTGCCACAACCTGACCAGCAGGTTCGTCACAAGGGCCCATAAGGGTGATGCCAGGGTGCTTTGCATGCACCTCATGCAGCAGATCATCAATGAAGTACAGGTACAGTGTGGGGGAAATAACATCGCCCTCATGCAAACCAAGGTCACATGTGGCTCGTCTTCTATGCCACGATGTTATTACCAGTTGAGTTGATTACATCTCTCGTCTGCTGCTCGAGCCACATGTGCTGGGGCGCTGGGGACCCCTGGCACGTGTGGTTAAGAGCTGCAGGTCATGCTTGCGCTTCGGCAGTTTGGTAACTAATCCCACATCGGGATGCCTACCCCCAAAAAATGCATGACGGGAGCCCGCAGGGCTCCCGTTACGGAACCCAGCACGGCCTAACGGGAGGCAGCCTACAGACTACGCACAGACGCCGATGCCACCAAATAATAGCATCTACTAAACATAGACACGGCTGACATCACAGCATGTACGCTTGCAGCTACTGCAACTGCCCAAAGATGCACTGCTGCAGCAGCACAAGAGCAAGTCATGCTGCTGCTCCTGCCCTGGCAGCAGTGCTCTGCTTCAGCATCACCCTATATGCACTGACCCTTGCAGTGCACGCACAGAACAAGCTGCTGGCAACCACAGCCACTGACTGCCACAACTTCCCGACTGCTGGCAGCAGCTGAACTTCAGAACCATCAACCCATGCTGACATGACACCCGATTCAAAGGCCTCCTGCTTGCCCTGGGATTCAAAATCATAGCAACTCATGTGCGAAAATACTCGGCCAACATCAATCAAGCACAACCCCGATATTCTACGCTGCTGCAGATGCAAGAATCAAAACCTGCGCTGTGATTGAGGCTGGAATCAGCACAGTGTCAACAGCACATACAAGCATTCTCAACAGCCTTGCTTCACATATGCCAGCACTCTGCACTTGCTGGGTTGTTGCTGACAGCAGTGCTGATACGCACGATGCTGCTGCCCAGCACCAGCCTGCCCAACATGCAAGCATACATTGACTATGTCTGTCTTGCCAAAACACACTGCAGGGGCATGCTCCCTGGCAACAGGTGCTGTCCTGTGTAGCTGTCTCAACTGTAGTAAGGCACGCCCACATCGCCTGAAAGCATGTGAATCACCGTCATAGCAACTGCATACTCCCAGTGCTGGGGTTGCTGCTACTGCTGCTGCCATTGCTGCTGCTGCCATCTGAGGTGTTATCAGGCTGGTTAACACCACCTGGCCAGCAGCAAGCTGCGGCTGCAGCACTACACCTCGTGCTGCCTGCAGCCCTAGCTGTGTTGACAGCATGGTTTGCGGCACCAGCAGCTGCTGGCCCTGCGCAGTTTGCACCAGCTGCCCCATCACCTGCGCCTGGCCACCACCAAGCAGCGCTGCCAGCAGAGCTGCCTGTGGTGTTGCACCCGCCAGACTGCTGCAGAGCACACCTGGCGATATGGTCATCCTGCCAGCAGCACCGCCAGCACCTGCTGCAGCTGTAGTCGCTGCAGCGGGTGTTGCACTGGTTGCAGCAGGGCCTGCAGTGGCAGCCGACTCAGTCTCCTGCATTGCATGCACAGAACGTCTAAGTTCTAAGTAGTTAGAGAGCTGCTTTTCTGCTGCCCTGAGGACCATGCTGCTTTTAGGTGTCAAAGCTGGGTTGGCCTCCATCTCTTCATCCCACAAATCGCCCAGCTTGTGCCAGTCTGTTCCCCTGCCACGACTCGTACTGTCCTTGAGGAGACGCCTAAAGACAGCCCACTCCAAATCACCATGCACCGGGCTGACCAGCTCTGCATATGTTGCCCCGCGGCGGCTGGCATGGCTGCGTTTGCCTAAGATAGCAGTGCCTGCCGCTGTATCTGCAGCTACATCTAGTGTCGCTCGCTGATGCCCGCCCACCTTGTGCAGCAGCGACACGGAGCTGCCTGTACCACCATCAGCAGTAGCGACACCAGCAGCAGCAGCAGCAGCACCAGCAGCAGCTCTGCTGGGTATGCCTGCTGCAGCGGCGATGGCATCGCTGCTGATGTGTGCTGCTAGGCCAGCCAGAGAACCTGAGGGTGGTTGTAACCCTGTGCTTGCAGCGCTGCTGTTTGGAACCACGGGTACTGCTGCAGCCTGATCTGCACTTGTAGCTGGACTTATGCCGTCGGAGACACCCTCCATTGGTGCTGCTGCTGCTGCTGCTGCTGCTGCTGCTGCTGCTGCTGCTGCTGCTGGGGAGCTGCCAAACACAGCAGGTGATCTGCCACCTGCAGCAGCCCTATCAGCCCAAGGGGCTACTGGCTTGGGCATCACAGTGCTGCTGCTTGCCACCTGCTGCTGCTGGTGCTGCCGCCGTACCACTCTGCTGCCAGCACATCCTCCTCACCCTCTGGCACCTCCTGCCACAGGTCATCAGCGTCCTTCTGCTCTGCTGGCAGCACGCCTGGATCAACCTGGATGCTGCTGAGGTTGTGCAGGGCTGCCTGCAGAGCAGGCAGGTCCAGCCTGCCATAGCTGATGAAGGGCATGAGGTCATCACCGACACCTGCATATGAAACAGAACCAGGCAGCAGACAACCATCACCAAGGTGCATATGGATGCTACTGTGGTCAAGCCTTGTGACAACAACAAGCAAGCACAGGGTGAGCACCACGTATAACAATCCGAGGCGGCAGCCAAAGCACTAATCAAACTGGTGAGGGCAACGGATGGCAGTACATGCGTGTGTATACTATGCACCTCGTCTGGCACTCACCAGACAGCGGCTCACAGCCCAGGCGCCTCCTACAACAGCAGACGTGCGGTGAGGCAGTGCGTGCCAGGTGCTGCTGCAGGATGCGAACTGCAACTTGCTGCTGGCCAGCGAACAGCCCCGATCCGCGCCTGCAGCCACTCACCTCAAAGCACAATCTCGTCAGCGGTCCCTTCTTTGCCTCGCTGCCCATGGCGTAGCGGAGACGTGCCACAAGCAGTTCAACTGTTGCTGGTCAACATAGCTGTTAACACTCTGTGGCCGTGTGCGGATCGAAAGCTCTTACATCAACGAGATAGTATACAGCTTTTGCGGTTCGAAGGGATCGACTCCCGTTGTGGCCTCCTCGGAGACATGTTACCAGCACTGAAGACTATCGGTCACCTAACACCTCCCGTTAGGGCAGGGGGCCCCGGGCGCGCTCGGGTCCGAGTACCGCTTGACAGCATTGATGCATGCGGCATGTGCGAAACAAAGAGAAACCAGTTTACAATCCACGGTGAGCTCACGAAGGCTGCAGCCGACGCGACGGGTCTGTGTTCTCTTCTTTGGGTCTGCCAGCCAGCCATCTGCTCAGCGCAGGCGCTTTGTCTCACAATTGATTGATCTTGACCATGAAGTCTAGCCCCTGAGGTCACGTATCAAACTTATGCCTTTACTGCTGCTCGTTTCTGAACAATGCTAGAGGTAGGGCTTCTACTGTCTGCACTAATTACGAAACAAGCGACTATACGACATACAGTTGATGCGTGATAGCGCCGGGGGATCAGCAGCAGGTGGGTCACATGTGCAGCACATGGCAGGCATGTCTGGCTGTTGCTGGTGGTGTCCCTGAAAACAATTTCACCTATGTGCTTGCTTCACGCCCTGGCGTGTTGCCTGCACATATCTGTTCTCACTTGCAACTTCCATTGTGCTCAGAGCAGCTGCATGTTTCCATATTCTCGCCACAGGCGCAGACGTGTTGATACAAGGGAGCGTCGGGCAGCAACAGTCATGCACACACAGGCTTGCATGCCCTATTGCTGCTGCTGCTGCACTGCACGACTCACTGTGTTCGGCTGTGCTGCTTTGCAGGCCACACCCTGAGCGGCAGGCAAAGAGTCTTCCCTGTACAGCATGAGGCGCCCTTGCACCCGCAGCTAGTGCAAGCTGCAGCATCTCCTCCAACAGCCAAATCTGTGGGCGCCGCAGTCACTGCAATGATTGGCAGCAGCCCAACAGCCGCTGATGTGGCAGCAGCACCTGGTGCAGTGTCGCAGGGCACCATGCCACGTGGCGCCCCCATGCCACACTTTGCGCTGCCAGTAGACGCAGAATGCAAGGCGTGCAGGCTGGACCTCTGCTCGTTCGCGCGGCCCCATATGCGCGCATTTCACTTCAACTGGATGGCTTTCTTCATCACGTTTGCGAACACGTTTGCGCCGGCAGCGCTGCTGCCGGTGCTGCGAGACAGCCTGGAGCTCACCCAGACAGACATCGGCAACGGCGGCATTGCGTCGGTGTGCGGTGCCATTGGCTCAAGGCTGGTGATGGGCACCTTCACTGACATGTTTGGCCCTAGGTGAGGCGCCATATATGGATTTTTTTTTGCAAAAATCTATGCAAGTAAACTATGATATAAAACTCTGCTCTTTTCCCTTTTTGTTTGTGTTTCTATTGCGTTTTATCGCCTTTTTTTACCTTTTTTGCAGAGCAGCAGTTGAGCCTGACCTGCTGTCACATAAGCAGTCAATTGAGGCTGAGTCTGACCGCCAATCGAGCCTGGGCCAAACCCTGCTGCTGGTTGAGCAGCCAGCACGGCATGCGCGCAGCCACTTTCCTTGTTGCGCAACATACCTGCCGGCAGGGTATGCGGCGCTGCAGGCTGACACAAGTCGGAGGTGCACACACTCTGCGCATGCTGGCGCATGCCTGTCGCGCATGGTACAGCAGGAGCGCTGACGCTTGTGCACGGCACGCACACACAGCAGAAGTGGGCGGCAGCATTGAGCAAAGCAGTCTGGTTGCTGCCAGGTCCTGTATATGTACAAGCAGTGCAGCGCAGCGCTCATGCCGCATCATGCGATCAAAGGCTGTGTTGAGCTCGTCACCGCCTTCCTTGCTGTGCTGCCTGTGCAGGTACGGTGCTGCCACAATGCTGCTGGGCACCGCGCCGTTTGCGTTTGCCATGGCGCTGGTGCACGACGCAGCCGGCTACGTGGCAATGCGCTGCATGGTGGGCCTGGGGCTGAGCATGTTTGTGGTTAACCAGACGTGGACGACCTGCATGTTCAACGTGAAGCTGGTGGGGCGTGCCAACGCGCTGTCAGCAGGTGCGGCTGCGGCTGTTGTCTTTGTTGCGTAGCTCATGGGTGTCAGCAGGTGCGGCTGCGGCTGTTGTCTTTGTTGCGTAGCTCATGGGTGTCAGCAGGTGCGGCTGCGGCTGTTGTCTTTGTTGCGTAGCTCATGGGTGTCAGCAGGTGCGGCTGGGGCGTTGTCCGTGTTGCGTAGCTCATGGGTGTGTCTGAAGTGCAAGCGGACACCGGTGTGAATCTGTACTTGTGGCCCGCCAACTTTTCCCCACCAATCCCCGGCCCCCCATTTGACTTTCCCCCATCCTGCCCCCACCCTCTGTTTACCCTGGTTTCCTACCTTTTTCGAAGACAAAGGTATTCGACAGGGTTTTCAAGTGGGCATCATGTTTGGGCTGCCTGCATGTCTGTGAGCGCTCCTGGGATAAAAAATATAATATAATATAATAAAATCAAAAGTTTCGCCGTGCTGCCCGGGAATCCGTTGCCTGGGCCGCTCAGAGAAGTTTCAAATTGTGAGAAGCAGCTGCAAACGCACATGCAATATATGTGCAAGTGCATGGAGTGGCCACCTCGGTTGGCGTGCATATTGCCCCATGTGCCTGCCTGCTCACTCACTCCTGTGCGCGCGTGTGCTGTGCTGTTGCAGGCTGGGGAAACACAGGTGCAGGCGCAGCGCTGCTGCTGATGCCGCTGCTGTTTGAGGCGTGGTCACGCGTCGTGTTTCCCGACATTGCCTGGCGCATTGCAATCTTTGTGCCTGGCGTGGTCCAGCTGGTGCTGGGTGTGCTGGTGCTGACAGCCACTGACGACTCACCGCTGGGATCCTTCCCACAGCTCAGGTGCGCTGCAGCACTGCAGCACTGCAGCGGTGCGATGACTCTGTCGACTGGTGCACCCTGCTGTGCAAAACCTTTAGCAGAGCAAGCCGTGCAGCACTGCTGACAGCTCGAGTGCTGCAGGGGATGCAGCTACTGCTGCTCACGCTGTTGCGCCAGCAAGCATGTCTTGCAGCACATAATCCTTCTGCTGCGTTCACCTGCTGAATCCACCTGTTAAACTTCCACATCGCGCGCCTGTTGTCATGTCATGCTTGCAGCCGCGATCGCAGCCACTTCAGGCGCACCAACCCCTACCTCAGCTGGCGCTCTGTGCTGTGCAACTACCGCGTGTACCTGCTGGCGCTGGCGTACGCGCTGTGCTTTGGCGTGGAGCTGACTACGCACAACGTGATCGCGCTGTACCTGTTCAACCACTTTGGGCTGTCACTGACGGCATCAGGCTTCCTGGGTGCGTGCTTCTGGCTGCTGGAGTGCTTGACATGGAAGATTTGGCAGAGATCTGGCAGCTGCAGGGACAGCTGCTGTGCACAACGCTAGAACAGAGGCGCACAGTCATGCAGATGGTGTGCTGTGTGGCGATGTTTTGTGCTGTGCAGATATGTGTTCTTGCTCTCCTGCGGCTCCTGTGCAAGGGACCCTTGCAATGCTGCCGCTCTTCTGCAGACTCCATGCAGCTGCCTGTGTTGGCATGGCTGCTTCATGCACTGCTGCTGCAACTCACTTGCTTGCTGGCTGCATTCTGTGTGGCTGCAGGTGGTGGGCTGGGCTTGATGAATGTGTTATGCAATGCTGCTGTGCTCACATGCTTGCTGGCCGCATTCTCTGTGGCTGCAGGTGGTGGGCTGGGCTTGATGAATGTATTATGCAATGCTGCTGTGCTCACATGCTTGCTGGCCGCATTCTGTGTGGCTGCAGGTGGTGGGCTGGGCCTGATGAATGTGGCCAGCCGCTTCCTTGGGGGTGCAGCCAGTGACCTGGCAGCAGGGCTGCGCGGCATGCGTGGGCGGCTGTGGGTGCTGCAGGCGGTGCTGCTGCTGGAGGGTGTGTTCTGCCTGCTGGTGGGCATCGTGCATGACTTCCTGCCAGCCACGGTGAGTGCGCTGGTGATGAGACAGCAGCAACTAGTGTGCACTAGTGTACAGTGCTGGCCACTCAGGGTGGCAGCGTAGCGCGCTACTATCAGTGGCTGTAGGAGCAAGGCCAACCACATGCGTCAGGGATGAAGAGCATGAGGGTTGGCTGCTTCGGCTTGCGCTGTAGAGTTGCACACACGCATGTGGCAGGTGACCTGCGGCTGTCACTGGCAAGCGCCTTGCTCTCCGTGCATGGTGTGACTGGCGCTGATGTGACTGCTGTTGCTGCTGCCGCCGCATATGCAGATTGGTGCCCTGATCGTGTTCTCCTTCTGCTGCCAGATGGGCTGCGGGGCCGTCTTTGGCATCGTGCCCTTTGTCAGCAAGCGATCCACGGGTACAGTCACGGGCATTGTGGCAGCAGGTGGCAGCCTGGGATCAGCAGTGACGCAGGTGAGGCTGCGGCAGCTGTCGCGGCACAATATGTGCTGGTGCTGCTGTTGTTACGACCGCATCATGCATGGCGTGCACTGGTGATAGATGCAGCGGTCGGTAGCCTCTGCTCAGTCAGGGGTCTGGGCCTCATCACATCGGATGCCGTTTCTTTGAACCATATTAGACACAACTCACCATGCCGCCGGGCTGCTTACTTGTTGGGCAGCTGGACAACTGGGCATGTCGCGCCCAGCCCAGTCTGCTGCAAGCAGTGTCTTTGCCCCTGTGTGCTGAATGCACCACTCATCTTCACCCCTGCTGCTGCTGCTGCCACGTCATTGCTGCGCGCAGGCTGTGTTTTTCTCCTACTTTGACTTCTCCGCGTACGAGGGCTTCTACTGGATGGGCACCAGCGTCATATGCCTCTCAGCATTCACTAGCCTGCTCTACTGGCCCATGTAAGCGCGGCGTACAGGCCTGTAACAGTGCGCATGTTCACACCCGATGTCCATGTGCATGACAGGTGGCGTCAACTGCGCTGCCCTGTTAGCATTAACAGCCTGCTTCTGTCCTATGTGACTGCTGTGTGCCTGTTGCTTTGCACCAACGGTGCTGCTGCTTTTCAAATAGTAGGCAGACTGTGGTGAACAACAGAAAATTTTAAATGCTTTATCTGCTCAGCTGAGTCAAAGTACACCTGCTGGGACGCAGCTGACAGCTGCGATGCGTGCTGGCGCATGGCCTTGCCATGGTCTCTTCTCGCTGCAGGTGGGGCGGCATGTTCTGCGCGAAGCAGCCCGGCATGTCAGAGGAGCACTACTACATCAGCGAGTACAGCAGCGGGGAACGCGCCGCAGGCCTGCACCTGCCTGCACTCGCATTCGCCCACGAAGCCCGGAGCGAGCGCGACACAGTCAGCTGCTGCGGCCGACCCTGCATCCTCAGCCCCGCCACCTGGCGCATGCACTGCCAGCAGCGCCAGCAGCAGCAGCAGCAGGATGGGTCAGGGCGCGGCAGCAGCTTAGAAGCCTCGAGCGGCGACAGCAGCTTGCGCAGGGGCCTGAAGGGCCTGATGACGCTACCACAGTACCTGCAGCTGGCCGTGCCTGTGCCTCTGATGCAGTCTGCCTCGGCAGCTGCTAGTGCAGCTGGTGACGTTGAGTTGGCTATGCCTGTGTCGGACGTGGCGGCCAGCACTGGTGCTGCATCAGCTGTTGCAGGTGAAGATGATGGTGAGGATGCTGCCAGTTGTGATGCTGCTGGCGTTGCTGCATCTGCAGCAGAGCTTGCAAACCGTGCCTGAGCAGGAACACACAGTGCATAGCACCGCATGCACAGCTGTTGCTGCACCATGCGTGCAGCAACAGGCGGGGCGTAACATTGTTCTGAGCATCAACTACAATCGTACAACCTGTTGCGTGATGATTGAAGAATTGGTTTGTTGTGTTGCGCGTGCAGCACACTGGCAGGGCTTGGCTATGGCCGTGGTGGCAGTGTGAGTGGGGCTGCCTGCAGTGCTTGTTGCCTGGCCTTGCGCCTTGTGTTTGGCATTCGGCTTTATGCTGCCTGTGGCGCGGGCGCCTTGCACCTGCGTTCTGCATCTGCTGTCACGTTGTTGCGCCCTGCAGCTGCTGCTGGCTGTGTTGTGCAGCTATGTACTGTGCACCCTCTATCTGTACGTCAAATGGGAGACGCCAGTCGAGAACTGCACCTGGTACTGTAGGAAGGAACTCAAGCTCTACTTGGATGCCATGGGTTGCTGAACAGGCCGAAGGGACGTATGTGTACAGCTGGGCACCTGTTGGCAGCGCAATCCTTATGCCTCCTGCATTGTCACCCTCCTGATGCAGGTTTTCTCCCACCGTGCTGGTGGTACAAAATGGACATAATACGTGCTGCATGCAGTTTCGCACATGGCATGCAGCAGCATGCAGCAGTTGAGATTGATACTTGACATGAAACAGCTCGAGTAAAATGGTGCTCAGCGGCTGTGGCTGAGGAGGCCTGGGTGCACATCAGCATTCATAACACACAGGAAACACGTATTATGCCTAGCTAGAAGTAACTAGTTTCTGGTCAGTCCAGTGCTGCGGATGTGTGTGGTGTTTGGGTTTGTTATCGCGTTGATAAGCAATCTGATTGTGGCTGCCAGCTCAGAGTTGCTCGCTGAACCAGCAATTTTTGTTCAAGCTGGCAACTGCGCTAGTGCGTTGTTGTTATGTTTGGTGGGTGGCTGCTGTACTTGTCTGCTACAGCAGCCTGGTCGCTTCATTTTGAGGTTTGCGCTGCTAATTTGTGCTGCTAGCTGTGAGGCAGGCTGCCTAACCCAGCGAAGCAGCATAGCTTGTGTCGGGCTTTTTGTGCGTTACATCCAGTGGCGGCACTCTAGCTCTTTTTTGCCAGTGGCGGCTAGTGGGTGGGGCGTGTTGCAGGGCAATCCCTTGGCGTTGTGCTGCTTTGGGCCGCAGCGTGCAGGGTACCTTGTGTCCTGCTTTTCTACGCTGTGTTGCATGCCGTTCAAAATGCATGCTGCTTTACTGCAGGGCTTGCCCAGCTGCCTTAGATACTCTTGCGCTTGAGCCCTCTTCTGTGTGACCAGATGCATAAGGTTATTCCCTTTGCTTTCAGGGCGTGTGACATCCCAGCGGGTGCGGCAGCTGGGCCGTCAGCTACAGGGAGATGGCGCCTGTCTCTCAAGTCCTGCTGTCTGTGCTGCACTAGCTTTCTTCAAGCCGCTTGAGGCCACCTTGCATCTGGGTGCTGCACAGTCCGCTCTCAATGCCTTGGGTGGGGTGGGGTGCTTGAGGGATTGGCTGCCATTTGTTTCTACTAGGTCGGGCACCTCTGTGGATCTGCCGTTGTACATCTCGTCACTCGGCATGTGCATGGTTCTGTCGAGCAGCTAAGCGCCCATGTTTGATGAAGACGCCAATCTTCGCTGTGCAGCGTGGGCCGCGCTGCATTGCCACAACCTGCTGAGTCAGCAGCTGCTGCAGCAATTGCGCAGTGTTTGATATGGGTCGAAGCTTTGGGTTTGCGGGTTTACGACTTAGTTTTTTGGCCCAAAGCAAGTATGTGTGGCAGCTGGGCCACATGGTGTGTAGTCGGGCAGCATTGCATAGGAAGCTGGTCGCCAGTGGCTGCTTTGGGGCCTGTGTTTCTGGGCCAGGTCTGCAGGGCTGTGTGCATGCACGGCAGGCATCACAGTTTGGCTGTGGCCCACAGGCAGTGCACGACGGGGTTGCATCGCTGGCTCCTCATTCAGCGACTGCATTGGAGCTGGGGGAATTGGTGCTTGTTGATTGCACGATGTCTGGCAGCTCTGTCACGCTGCTTGGAGCATGATTTGCGTTGCACGCCCAAGTGCCTTGATCGCGGCTTTGTGTTGCTGATACTGATCTGATGTTGGATGATGTTGGATGGGTTGCTCCGACTTCCTCTCAGAATAGTACTATAGCGCTAGTAGTACGCCAGTGCTGCGGCTGCAGCAGCACACGTGTAGCAGTTGAGCATGCATCATGCATGATGCGTTGGGGTTGCAGCCCTCTGTTTGACAGCCGTGCAGCATTGGATCCATGCTACGTAACCCAATCCAGTAGGTGGAATATATTTTGCAGTGGCACCCCCACTCAGGCTGAGCCTACTATGTTGGATGAGATTCGGTCTGTTTTGCAACAGACAGTTGCTGGTGGCGCTGGAAAATTGCGCAATGTATTGTCATTGACTGATGCATCGACCAAGTTGTTGCGTTTTGTTTCTGATGATGTTTGGGGTAGCAAGGGGGTTTGCCGACTGGTGTCTAGGGGTATTGCTGCGTATCTTGTGAAAGCTTGGGATGTGCGTAATAGTTGCAAACATAATGGAGCGGTGCTCCCTCTTTCTTCCGCCCCGGGGGGCGCGGGGCCGATGGCGTTGATGCTATGGCTTGATCTGGTAATTTGATGATGATGATGATGAGGCTGAGCCTGAGCGGGCACTGGTGCATGTGGTGACGTTTTTGTTGTGACGTGGATTGCAACCCTTGATATTGTTGTTGTCAGGCGCTCAGGCAGACAGTCTGCCATGTCCAGTTCATGATTGTGTATATACATCACCACACATCATGGCTGGCACATTTTGAACGTTCCAGTACCGCCAACTACCTTACACATTGAACTTGAGTTGTGCATAGTTGTTGCTTGCACTTTTCATGTTTGATGCTATTGAGTACAGAGCAGTGGCAGCAGTTGCCCCGCAGAGATCTGGTGGCAGAGTTGTGCGCATGCATTATGGCGCGCAGGTTTTGAATGAAGTTCTGAACGCGATGGCATCGCCGCGTTTGTTGAAGCAAGGCCAGATGATGAAGACATGTATGCAGGTTCATGATCGGCTTATCTGCTGCGGTTCAGCTGCCGGACCTTGTCACAAGGTTGTTGCAAGTGTAACGGGTCATGACCAATGGTGTTCATGGATCAAATTGCCAACTTCTGATGGTATCGGCAAGAACAGCCTGGCCATGCTGCCTGACACTGCCTGACACGTTGGCCCAAGTACCAATGAACAACGGCAGAGAGACTCTCTCTGCAGAATCGGACTCTGCATGCCGTCGCAGTGCACCTGTGCCACAGGTAAGGAGTGCCGAGCCTGCATCGTGACTCCACTAGCTTACTGTGATGAGCTCATCTTTACGCCGGTAGCAGCTGCACACGCTTTGCAGCCGCGCAAATGCCGGGCGCTCGGCTGTGCCATAGCACATCATGCTGGCATGATGCCATGTGTGAGTCACACTGTCTGATACTTCGCAAAGCATCGTCACCCACAAAGGCCTGCCCAGTGCAGGCTGGCTAGCCTAGCCACACGGTGTGATAATTTAGCAGCACCTTAGCAGAAAAGACATGCAGCGCCACCGCGGTGCCACCGCGACACTCGACCCTAGGTGTGCCGTTGCACTCAGGAGAAGCAATGCGTGACAGCTTGCATGCCAATTGGCATGACAACGGTTGCCACTGGCATGGCCTGCTGCTGCAGCTGCCTGCAGGGAACGACGCGCCAGCGCCGAGTGCCGGCAGCCAGCACATGCCATCATCATCATCATCATCATCATCATCATCATCATCATCATCATCATCAAATTACCAGATCAAGCCATAGCATCAATGCCATCGGCCCCGCGTCCCCCCCGGGGCGGAAGAACAGCACATGCCATGGTGATGATCAACCGGTCAACATCCTGCAACACACCTGCTTGCTGCCAGGTTACCTTGATACCATCTGACGATAACACCTTGAGACATGGCGACATGCGGTTGCCCAAGCTCTTGCTACAGGCCTCAGGCCACTGACGGCGTCAGTGCGACCTCAGTCGTAGCATACTGGACGAGCACAAAAGCACACGTGGCCACGTGTGCACCACCTGTCTCTGCTTGAATGTTGCTCGAGCTCGAGCTGCAATGCTGAACCGCAGGCAGCACCAAGTGGCTGGCAGCACTGCAAAAAGTTCGTAAGCAGGGAACAAGTCGCAGTACTGCAACTGCCGCCTGCATAGCTGCACTGACCCGCATGGGCCAACTGAGCGCACTGCCTGCCACGTAACCAATGCAGACACACGAAAGGAGCTGCCGCCAGCTAACAACTAATACACGCCAAGCGTTAGCAGCCGCCAAGAGCTATAAGCCACCATGAGCGTGCCAGCAAAGCATGCCTTGAACTTTGGCAGGGCCGTCCTGAACGCGGCGTTCACCACACTCGCTGATGTGTGTCGACACACATGCACGAGCACGCTGCCAGTTGGCCACAATCGTGATTTAATTGCACCAGCGCCAGCGCCTCATGTCTTGAACTTCTTGGGCTTGACGAAGCCCTGCGACAGCACCTCCCCACTGCAGGAACTGGTCGGCAACTCCCACATTCAACACCTGAGGAAGCGATAGTATGCGGCCTACTGGCCTCTCCACACCTACACACGTGCATTGCCCTGTCACTCATCCCGAGCAAGCCCCCCCCCTTCCATGCTTGAGCACGCTGCCAGTTTGATGTGATTGAAGCGCCAGCGCCTCATGTCTTGAACTTCTTGGGCTTGACGAAGCCCTGCGACAGCACCTCCCCGCTGCGCTGCCACGTCAAGACTGCAGACACACACCACAGCTGTGGCGGCAGGAGCTACCGCCAGCTGACATCCATGGTCGGCCAACTAGCTGAACAAGCGCCAGCAGCCGCCAAGAGCTGGAAACTACCGTGCAAATGTCAGCAACGCATGTCTTGATGAAATTCGACACCCCTTTCACCACACTTGCTGAGCTGTACACGCACACATGCATAAGCACGCTGCCAGTTTGATGTGACTAACAATCGCCAACCCAGCGCCTCATGTCTTGAACTTCTTGGGCTTGACGAAGCCCTGCAACAGCACCTCCCCGCTGCGCTTGGCTGCCCCCCCGTACGCGTCGGCACCCAGCGCGTCACGTGAGTAGCCGCCAGCCACAGCACCAGCCAGCTTCTCCTCACGCCTGGACGCAGCAGCAGCAGCAGCAGTAGATGTTTAGCAAGTGCAAGTGAGCAACAGCTTCTCCTCACGCCTGGACGCAGCAGCAGCAGCAGTGTAGCAAGTGCGAGTGAGCAAACAATAGCACGCCCTCCAGGTGCCTTTACATTCCAAGCTCAACGGCTGCCACACTATGCATGCCATGCCACCTGGTGGTGCATGCTCTGCAGCAGCAGCAGCAGCCGTGTAGCAAGTGCAAGTGAGCAACAGCAGCACCACACTGGAAATGGCTTGGGCGAGATAGACAGTACGCAGTGATGGCATGCATTGCATGTATTCAATGTCTTGACAACTCCCCAGGCATACCAGCGGCTGCGACATCAGCCGGGATCTACCGCGACAACAGCGTCTGCCTGATGAGATACAAAACTATTTGAGGGGTCTGCCTGATGATTTCACAGTGATGTGTTGCGCTGCAGCGTGCCGCACCTGTACCAGTCGTCCTCCATGCGCGCCGTGCTGGTGTCCTCGGTTCTTTACTTTTTATTTTTTGGAGTTTTAAGACACAGTTAACACACATAACTAGTTGCGCTGCAGCGTGCCGCACCTGTACCAGTGGTCCTCCCTGCGCGCCGTGCTGGTGTCCTCAGCCAGCAGGTGCTTCCACTTGGTGCGCCCGCTGCGACCAAAGTTGCGCACCTACAGCACAACGGACAAGCGCAGACGGCAGCACAACGGCGTCAGGATGGATGCGAGTGCAAGGCACAGCACTTGAAAAACAAAGCCATAGTACATGGTAGAAGACCTGGGGCAGACCGGCGCTGATGCCGCGCAACGCGGCCCCAGCAGACATGCGCGTCGCACGTACACAGCCGTCAGGGAGCTCATCAAAGCCTTTATCAAAGCCTTTAAAAACCTCCCCACACCTTTGTCATGCATCATAACATCAGTCCCCCCCTCCCCGCTCTGACACCCCCTCACCTGCATGACCTCGGGCAGTGCCGACTTGTCAAAGTGCAAGGCCAGGTCAAGTGCAAGGCACAGCACTTGGAAAAATCTTAAGACATGGTAAAATGGCCACAGCACACACCCCCGCCTCACCTGCATGACTTCAGGCAGTGCCGACTTGTCAAAGTTGTCCTCGCCTGTCGCCCCCGAGTAGTCACGCGCATACACCTCAGACGCGCCTGCGCGACACAGTGCCCAACAGCAGCAGCAGCAGCGCAGCGAAGTCAGAGTCAGCAGCCAGGGCTGAGCAGGGTGTCACTGCGTACTAAATGCGGCCAGCACCATGCAGCAACTAGCGCTGCTAACACACTTAGACCTTACGAAAGCAACAGTTGGCTGCCTGCTGACCATCCAAACTACACACGTGACTTGCCCTGCCAATCATCCCTTACCATGCACCCACCCCTGACATCGTCCACAACCCACCCACCCACCCCTGCCACCACGACACCAGCCACCCCTTGTCGCCGCACCTGCCGTGCCGCGCGTGTCGTCTGCGTTGCTCTGGAAGAAGGCTCCCTTGTGCCAGTACTTCTGCAGGTACTTCCACTTGGCCTTCTGCTTCACTGACTGCTCCTGCACGGATGAAAGACAAGTGTAGCGAGTGCGCAGACATACAGCAACGTGAGGGCTTGCGACTTAGAGCCAGCTGAAGCAGCAGTAGCGCATGAAACCATGCGGCCTTTTGCTGCAACGATTGCTGTTGCACAGCCATATGAATCCAGGAAGAACGCTTGGTAGTGACTGGTGACTGGTGAGCGGGCCATCACACAGTTTGATAGGGCAGACCAAGCCAGCAATAGCCAACATAAGATCAAGGTAAGTGTTGTTAGTCTGAAAGCAACCATCATGTTCACTCATCACTCAGAAGTTGGTGAGCTGAGGCATACGGGTGGCTTGATTGACCCGCCACCAGTCTCCAGGACCCCAAGCCTGCGTGTTTACCTTGGGGTTTGCCTTGAGGTAGGCCATGCGCTCCTCCTCCGTCATGTTGCGCAGCTTCTCACGCTCAGCAGCCTCGGCCTCCGCAGCCTCGCGCTCACCGTGGTCGCGCCTACAGCAGCAGCAGCAGCAGCAAAGGCGAGGCGTTACGACATGCCTGATGTGCCTCGCCTATCAACCTCAGCAGACTCACCCTCACCATGGTCGCGCCTGCAGCAGCAGCAGCAAAGGCATGGAGTTACAATTTGCGAGTTGTGCATCGCCTACCAATATCCACAGACTCACGCTCCCCATGGTCACACCTGCAGCAGCAGCAGCAGCAAAGGCAGCAGCAAAAGCAATCATGACATGCCTGATGTGCATCGCCTATCAGCCTCGGCAGCCTCGTGCTCACCATGGTCGCGCCTGCAGCAGCAGCAGCAGCAAAGGCAAGGAGTTATGAACTACTCAATGTGCATTGCCTACATCAGCCTCGGCAGCTTCATGCCCACCCTGCCATGCTCATGCCTACAGCAGCAGCAACAGGCGCAGTGTCAGCAGCAGTGCATGCGTCAGCGCACCACAGCCGTGACACCTGGTGCAAGCCCACGACCACCTGCTGCATCACCCAGAGCAGCCAACGCCACCGCAGCTGCAGCACTGCCCGCACCTGATGCGCGCCGCCTCTCGCCGCTGCCACTGCTCAATGGCGTCCGGCTCTGCCTCGTCGCCCGTGTGTATCCTTGGTGTCAGCAATGCATGCAGCAGCCACCACAGCAGTGACAGCTTGTGCAAGCCCACAACCACCTGCTGCACCACCTAGAGCAGCTGAGGCCACAAAAGCACGGTCTTCACTGCTGCCGAATGCCATAGTTTTGTTGTTCAAAATGGCCCAAGACAGCAGCTGAGGCCACAGCAGCTGCAGCACTGCCCCCACCTGATGCGTGCCGCCTCTCGCCGCTGCCACTGCTCAATGGCGTCTGGCTCCGCCTCATCGCCCGTGTCTATCTCATCGTACTCTTTTAAAGCCACGGGCGCAGCAGCAGCGCGCGCAGCAGCCTCATCAGCTGCGATGACCTGCACCAGCAGCTGCCGCGTCTCTTGCTGCAGGTTGCAGAAAATGGGGCAGCAGAAGGGGGCAGGCGTGTTGCAGCAGGCAAATATAACGCGACAAGAGCAAAGTAAACGAGATGTGCTTGACGAGTGTGTTGCTTGCTGCCTTTGCATGATGTGACTTGTAAATGCAGAGCAGCCAGCACTGCTGCCGATGCAGGCGAAGCATACTAGCCACTTGCAGGCCAAGTGCTCATTGGAAGCAAAGCAGACCGCCCTTACTGCTGCCATCGCCTAGCAAAGAGACACAGCAAGCATCAAACGGATAGGTTTGCAACAACGTTTTGTCCCAGCTGTTGAGGCTGCCGCCGCGGCTGCTGATGCCACTGCCACTGCTGCTGCTGCCGCAAGTTGCTGCCCCTCACCTGGCGCTCGTTGAGCCGCTGCTTGTGCTCCTCCTCGGCTGCCTCCTCCTGCTGCTCAAGCGCCTCACGCTCCGCAATCGTCTGCAGCAGCAAGCAGAGTTGGGTCATTGAATGATCTGAACAAAGGGGCATATTCTGCTCCAAAAGTGCCACACTTGCATCAGCAAGCAAACATTTGTTGTAAAAATTGTCGCTATACACATGGGCAGTTGCTGCGGCAATGCGTGCCACACTTGCAGATTGCTAGCACACCACAACAGCAAGAAGTGTCATCACAGCACCCCAACTCTGCTGAGCTAGCAACCCTGCGGCTGGGCTCAGCTGGCTGCGGCACCATGCACGGCTGCTGCTGGGTCTGACTTGCAGGTGTTCCCGTTGCTGCCACCGCAGCCTACAGCTGCTGCACACTGGTTGCGGCCGTTGCTCTGCCGCTGCTTGCGCACCCATCTCAGCCCTCGCAACCAGGCATACTGCATGCTGCTGCTGCTACTACTGTGCTGCTGCTGCTGCAGTAAGCCCCCCCTTCCCCAAAACCCACCTCTCGCTCCTGCTTGCGCACAAAGACTGGCCGCACCAGCTTGGGCCTACCAGGGGCACCCTCCTCCTCAGACTCATCTGTCTCGTACTCTGACGACTCCTGCAAGGCAAAGAGTAAAAGAGGAGTGAACGCCAGAGCATGCAGCGTTTGTGTGAACAGTGCAGCATAGTTGATCACATGCACAGTGTTCGCAAGTATGTATGTGCAAGAGAAATGGTTGCTGGTGTATGCTTTGCTCCAGCTGCCGCTTGCATGGCAGTGGAGGCCAGGCGCCACACTCCCCTGCACTGCAGCAGGAGGGGGTTACCAACTGCAGATGTGTGCATACCGCCGACTGCGAATCATTCGGCCAGCAATTGGGCCAGTTGCAGCTACACACAGCACTGGGCTTCCAGGGCTGCGACTTGAGCAGCGGCAGTAGCAGCAGCAGCTGCATGCAGGCGTGCATCAGGGCCCAATTGCCCTGTAGCTGCAACAACATCACAGCCGGGCGCCCCACCTCTTCCTCTTCCTCCTCGCCAGGTGCTGCTAACAAGTCCTGCTGCTGTTGCTGCTGCCGTAACCTGCGCAGCACAAGCAGGAATGACAGTGGCACACAGCTGGATACTTCTTGTAACGACCCACCAGGTCCTGCATGAGCCTGCAATCCATCCATTGAGGCATGCATGTGAGCACAGACTAGCGGTTCACATCATGCTGACTGCTAGCAAACAGCAAGAGCTCCAAGCTGGACAACCACACAACACACAAAGCAACGCCGCTTCTTAATCCTGCATCAGGCAACAGGCAACCAACCATGACCATGCTGTGACTGCATGCAGTTCCCTCTACTGCTGCCGCTGCTGCTGCTCACCGCTCTTTCAGTGCATCTCTTCTCCGCTGCAACTCCTCTTCATCTACCTCCGCCTCAGGCTGCTGCTCTTGCTGCTCCTCTTCATCATCGTCTTCCTCCTCTGAAGAATCTTCCTCATCCGAGGAGCCCTGCTGCTGGTGGCGTCGCCTGACCACCTCTGCTGCTCTGATCTGCCTGTGCTCCTCGATAGCCTCTTCCCGGTCTACTTGTCGCTGTGCTAAGCGTGCAAGACGCGGGTCTGCTACCTTCTTGACAACTACAGGAGCAGAGATCGCCGTGCGCTGCACCTGCTGTGCGAGAGCTTCGTCTGCAGGCACTGCATCCTGCTGCTGGCTCTCAACCCAGGCAGGGGCCCTGCCGGGCCAGTAACGCTTTACTCTAGTGTTTTCTACGCGTCCCTTCTCTAACTCCTTGTCCGTGTGGCGGGCAGCGAGTGCCCCCGCCATGCTGCTGCTAGCTGTGGCAACGACAAGGCCCTCAAGTCCTGAGCCAACGACGGTGGAATCAGTGCAGATATGTGTTATGTACTACGATGCAGCTTTGAGCTCAATGACAGGGGCAGCAGGTAGACAACACAGCACAAACAAGCAGCACAGCAAATGAGTTCCCTGAATTCCCTCAATCAGAGCAGGTGTTTCTATGAAGCAATATCTGTGCGGTTTCTGCCAAATGAACTTTTGACTCACGAAACACCAGGGGCGGCAACATCATTAGCATGGCCAGGAACTCCAACAAGCAAGTGACAAATGGCGGGTGACGTATCTGACATGTTACAAGGGGGATTCCATCCTTGGGCGCTGATTTTGCCGCTTGTGTTGATCTTCAACCCTTACGAACCAGAACAAAGAACAGCCACTGTTAGGCGGTGGAAACCAGCCTCAGATACACAGCGCAGATCTCCAGAGCACCACTGGCAGGCGGTGGACGGTGTCCTCGCGACGGGGCCCTCCATCATGCGCCAACATCAGCACAGAACCCATGCGTGCACAAGAGGGTACTGTAGCAGGTGCTGGAAAAGAATAATCTCAAACTATTGGAAGCCGCCTGGCGCAATCTGCCACCATGCATCAACACCGGACCACTGCAGGTGGTGATGCCAGGCGCTTGCAATTGCTACTGCCGTGCAGTGCATGCGACGCGAACGAATTGCGCCCACATGCCAAGCCCATCTGTGCTCATAACAAACCTGAAGATGGACGGTGCGGGTGCTGCCTCACAACAGCAGCAACATCGGCTCACACCCTGCTGCCACCTGCCGAGGGCTCAGTGGACTCGGTCTGGTGTCACTAGCGAGTGTGTAGTGCGATCATCGCATGTGGCATGCTGATCAATGTCCAGCAACACCAGTGCCAGAGGCGCCAACTCAGCTTGCCCGCTTACGCCTGGCAGGCCAACTTGCAGCAGTAACAATTTAGTTAACCGTCAGCTGGTAGGGCATGATGACCTCCCTGAAGCCAGAGTCTCCTGCAGGCACCTTCACAATGAACGTCACATTGTGCCCAGGCTCCGCGCCACGCAGCGTGCACGCAGCACTCGCCACACCCTCGTCATCAGTCTCCAGCACGTGCTTCTCACACGTCACCTCGACTTCAGGGCTGCCCTCGGGGGCCGGCTTGATCGCGATGCGGACGTCTTGGTCGGCGATCGGCTCGCCGGTGGCCGGGTCCGTCACGGTAACGTTCACGCTTACGAAGCTCATCTTACGATCCTTGGCCCAGCTCCAGTGCGACTCCCACTGCGTGTGGATTAAATCCACGCCAAATGACGGAACCTGGATCTCCGCGGATTCAGGCGTGTCGGGAGCTGCTGCCAGGGCCCCGCTGCAGGGGTTGGCTGATAGATACTCGTGTGCTGCAAGTGCCTGCACGATGCCCGCACCATACTCCTTGGTCCATCCCTCGGTGGAGTTGTCGGGCTTCTTGGCGGTCTTCTCGAGTGCAGCACGGATCTCAGCGCTGGTGCAACTGGTGTGGGCTGACCACACGAGGCCAGCAACACCAGCAGCTGTGGGGCACGCCTGCACAGGCAACGAACAAAACATGACATTGAGAACAGCACAGGTGACGTGCGAGGCACAGCTGTCAGGGTGCATAATGACTGACAGCAGAAGCTGCTAGGCGTCATGTGCTGTCTTGCAGACATGAGCGTGTGCACAACATTGGACAACACTGGAACATGTCAGCTGCACATCGCCCCTGTTCAACTGTGCCAGCAATACTGCGGTGTCTGATAACTCACCATGGAGGTGCCACTGAAGGCAGCCAACCCAACCTCCTTCTGAGGGGCGCTGTCAGGCACGTTCAGCGTCACAGACAGGCTGCTGCCCGCTGCCGTTGCATTCTCCACTGCGGCACGCAGCGCCTCTCCCTGCTTACGCGACACAGTCACTGCCAGCGGCCACCCCCCTGCAGGCCGCCCCTCATCGCACACGCTGATGTCAACGCCGGTAAAGCGCTCGCAGGCCGGCTTGTCCGCTGCGTTGTAAAGGATGCTGGCGACGCCGCCTGCTGCCGCGCAGGCAGCAACCTTCTCGCAGAACGTGGTCTGGCCGCGCTGAATCAGGCAGACCTTGCCCGCAGCACCTGCGCAGCCGGCATCAGCTAGGCCGCAGTCAACTAGATCTGCTGTGACTGCGCCACTGGGTGACCCCTTGATGCGGCCCACTGGGGGCGTTGCAAAGAAGTCACTGCTGCTGCTGCCGCTGCTGTCAGCATCAGCTGTGAATGAGGGTGTAGGTGTGATGGCTGGACTGGTGGTGATTACGTTCTTGCTGCTTGAGAAGTAGTAGTCACTGCCGGCTGTGTTGGCCAGGGGCACAGTGGACACAGTCTTGACACCCTGCAGCGTGACAGGTAGCAGGCAAGGCGCTCGCAGTCAGCGCAACAATGCCAGGGAGGGGGCGGTGCATGTGAATTGCAGGCGCTCTGTTTGCTGGCCATCGTTTGGGTGTCCGATCAGTCTGCTGCTGGGTGGTCACACAAGATGTGTACTCCTTGATAGTGACTCAGCTGTGGATGCATGGAGCAGCTTTGTCTGCATAACAGTCAGGTCACATGGCGCTAGGCACTCACCGGCGCTGCAATGTCAACGGCTGAGTTGCGTGTTGAGAAGCCCGCCACCTTGCCGTTCCAGTCCACCGCAGCCACGCTGATCACTTCGGGGTAACAGGCTGGGCAGCCCATGGTGTCATCGCCGCTGTTGCCTGCGCTGGCAAACCAGATCACGTCCTGGCGCTCCGCTGCGAGCGACTTGATGGCGCTCTGTGCGAAAGTGTTTGGGTAGTCCACGCCGAAGCTCATGGAGATGACCAGCCGCATGTCGGGCGTCTTGGTAGCGGCCTTGCGCCTGCCAACAAACGGCAAAAGGTGAAATGCGGAAGATAATGATGAAGATCAGCAGCACAGGCAGTGGGCAACGATATCCAAATACATTTGTCGGCAGCTCCGCCCAGCGCAACCCAACATACCCAAGAGAATGCGGCCTGCCACTTGTGCGCGCTAGTGGCTGACCCTTGCTCCCGTCTCTACCTGCAAAACACGGGCACACGCTGGCCATCATCACCTGTCCAGTTCATCAATGCACTCCAGCCAGGTGGCCACTGTGAGGTCCACAGGCTCCTGGTCGTTGGGGCCAAAAAAGTTGTAGCTGCAGCCAGCAGCAGCAGCAGCAGCAGCAGCAGAGCGAAGCAAGTGTCAGCAGCAAGGCATCACGCTGCAAGGCATTGGTCAGGGCGTCTGCAGGCTGAAAAGCAAGGCACAGCTGCGCAGCATTCAGCATGCATGCACAGCTGCTCAGGCAAGTTGTGTTTTGGCTTTGCAAGCAGCTGCGTGTGAATGCTGGGGGCTTACTGGTACAGGTGTGCTCCCTCCGCAGCCACGCCAACCACGCCCCGCCCATTGCGCAGGGCAGCCACAGTGCCGCTGGTGTGGGTGCCATGGCCGTGCTGTTGAACACGGAAGGTTACAGCAGCAAGCATTCAGGCGGGGGTGAGACACAGTTGGGCCAATCTGAGTTAGGTGCAACAGGCCTAGTGGCTGCTGAGGTTGCAGTGCAGCGAAAAGGGGCACAAGACAAGCGCTGCATCCCTACCAGCTGCACTGCCAAAACACCTGATTGACTGGCTGGCCACATGCCGCGCCCGATTTCGTGCACATGTCGCAGCAATCAACCTTGGTCCCTTTGCAAGACCAAGGCTCTGCATGGCATGTGCCAACCATATCATCTGCAGACTAATGTGTTTGAGCCTGCTGCGTCAGCCCCATCATCACCCGCCTACGCACCTGGTCCTGGTGCCAGTTGTAGCAGTACTTGAAGCTCTCACGCGTGGTCAGGTTGCCTCCAGCAACGCCAGGGCCCAGGCAGCCAGAAGTCCCTGACAGCAGTCAGTGGCGCAGCGCAGCAACAAACGGCAGTGTCAGCAGCACACATGCAAGAGCATCATGTTTTGATTAGGGTTGAATCATGTTCAGGCAGCTCACTGCTGGTGACGGCTGAAACAAGAAGTGATTGTTGATAAAGGTGTCCAAGATGCTGTCATGACTGCTGCTACACAACTGCTTGCCGCTGCACATGACATCTATGGGCAACTGACTGCCTTTCAACTGTCCTTGCTGGCATCAGTGTCACTCACTCTCTTTGTCGAACTCCTGATTTTGGATGTCCAGGCCCTGCACGGCAGCACGCAGCAGCAGCACGTGTAGCAGCAAGCCGCAGCAGCATTCAGTACTGGTGATGACCAGCAGCCATGTACGGTGCTACCACTGCTTGAAGTGCTACAAACTGCTGCAGCCGTCCCCTGCTAGCTGTGTAAAGGCTCTGCAGCAGCAACCAAATGTCAAGCTGCTCAATCATGCAGAACAACGGCTGTGTTTGAAGTTGCTCAGACACCATACCTCTGCACGGCTGGCCAGGTGCCTACCAGCAACCCCTGCAACAGAAACTGGGAATGGCAACCTGCTGTCACCGCTGCTGCCGCTGCTGTGGTGCATTGTGGCTCACCGTGTCGATCACGCAGTACAGCACCTTGTCCCTGTGCTGCTTGGCAATGGCACGCATCTCAGCTGTGTCTGCTTGAACCATGCTGATGCCTGCAGGCAGGCAAGGCGTGCATTGGTGAGGCTGCAAAGGTGCAGCTGCTGCGCCGATTGCTGCAGCTGTGACAGGCTGGCATGCGCTGCTGCATACATAACACTGTGTTAGTGAACACATGCTGCACTTTTGCTACTGCTGCGCGCCACAGTGATGGCAGGCAGGCAAGGGCGTGCATTGGTGAGGCTGCAATGGTGCAGCTGCTTGACTTGGTCATGCAGCAATGTGACAAGCTGGCATGCACTGCTGCACGCATAATGAGCACGGGCTGCTCTTCTGCTACTGTGCGCATCTCAGGCGTGTCTGCTTGAACCATGCTGATGCCTGCAGGGGCAGGCAAGGACATGCATTGGTAAGGCTGCAATGGTGCAGCTGCTTGGCCTGATCATGCAGCAATGTGACAATCTGGCATGTACTGTCGCATGCTTTGAGCACGGGCTGCTCTTCTGCTACTGCTACGCAGCACAATGATGACAGTTGCAGCGTCTGCACGCACCGTATGGCACGCCCTCCGACTGCAGCCCCATGCCAGCATCAGGGTTGCTGGGGTCGCCCTGAGCACAGATCTGAGGGTCAGCGCTGTCCCCCCTGGCCTTGGTTCTACCCTGGTTTGAGCCAGCTTTCCCTGCTGCCGCAAATGATGGCGTTGTTGCATCGTAATCAGGCACAGGGCGCGGCGCACGGATGAAGCCGTTGCGCTCTACGGCTTTCACATGTTGGTTTAGGGTCTGCAGGGATGCAATACCCACAGATGCACCGCCAACTGCTGCTGCTGCTGCTGGCGGCGCTGCGCCTGGCAGTACTGAGACGATGAGGCGGTTGAACCTCGGGTATTCGCGCAGCACGCTGCAGCCGTTGCGCACTGCATCTTGCAGCACCTGCAGTGCAGCAGGTTGTGCAGCAGAACTGGTTGCCATCCATGCATGTCTAGATATGCAGCAGTTGTGCTGTCAAACAGTGCAACAACAGTTTGCGTAGCTCATCTGTGAATGGAGATTGGGCCTTTGCTGATTGCCACATGTGCAACAGCCTGTAGCTAGTAGCACCCTGGTGACTTGCAACAGAAATCGCAACACACAACTTCAAGAAACGCGCAGCTAGGAAGAAATTCATTTTGTTGTTCACCTGATCCCTTGAGCCAGCGTCGTAGTGGATGGTGAAGGTCTCATCCTGCTGCTGCTGCTTCTTGGCAAGGGCTGATGTGGCACCACTGAGCAGTACCAGGCCCGCACAGAGCCATAATACTGCTCTGGGAAGACTCATTTGCGACACTGATGGTGAGAGCGGACACCGAGCGCCAGCTCGGTCAGACTTGACCGTCCAACCACCTTCCGTTTTATCTGAATTTGCTTGTTTGCAGTGTTTTGTTCACACAGCTTTGTTGTACTACCAAACAGATGAGCACAAAAAAAACTGCCGGAAAGATCGAACGACAGGTTCCTGCCGGGCGAACAGGCGCCCCCGCGAGAGAAACAGCTGCAAACTACAGTCCCCACCACCACTGTCGATGTTTACAAAAGTTCGCAATCAGATGCTGGCAGTTCTCAGGCGCTACTTGGACGATTCATGCACTACACCCTCCTGGGTCATGCTGTCACAGCACTACAACCCGTTTAGCTGTACTATCACGTGGTGCTGCAGCCAGCCACCGCTGCGCAGTAGGCTTTATGTTACTCAACACGCAACCCAGCCAACATTAATGCAAGCCATTTGTAGCATGGCTGCTCGGCAACCATACAACGTACGTCACGCATGAGCTTTGCACAGCTGTTGACAGCTGCACCTATGTAGGACCCAAGTAAGACAGCAAAAGCCTATGAAAGGTTGCAGCAGCCGTTGCTGTGCCATCACTGCAGAAGCAGCCGCCAGCACTGCTTGAAGGGAGTCTTGCTTCCAGCGCTGTTGTGCACGGTATGGTGCCGTGCTGTGGCACTCATCGGATGAATGAACCGTTCACTAAATGGCTCAGTCACAGTATACATGTGTTGATCATACAAGTCACTCTCCATCACCCGAGCTGGAAACAACATCATTTTCATCCCTGCGGCAGCACCTGCTGCTGCTGCTGCTGTGACTGTGCAGGCAAGGTGGCAGCTTGCTTGTCCACTTCCTGGTGCAGCGGAAGCTGTGGCTCTTGCTGCTGCTCAGCAGCAGACATAACATGCTGCTGCTGCTGCAGACGATGCTCTTGCAGATGCTGCTCTCTCGGAGGCACCACTGTCGGCTGGTCGCATCCTGCAGGCTCCGCCGTCTGGCAGCCCTGTCAATGTGTCTGCGCGGCACAAGACACCTACAGCAGCAGCAAATCTTTCATAAGTGCACATCACGTGCTTGCCGTGCAGGTGCAAATTGACGGCGCTGCTACTGCTGCTGCTGCTTTCAAAGCGGAAGGCAGTGCACCGAACATCTTGCATGTATCTCGCCAATGCCGCACCTGTATGCCTTGTACACGCGCGCTGATTGCGTCCAGCTGCTTGCGCAGCGCCTGCTGCTGATGCTGATGCTGCTGTTTCCAAAGCATAAAGCAGTAACTCAGATATCTTGCTGATGCCGCACCTGTATGCCTTGTATGCGCACACTGATTGTGTCCAGCTGCTTGCGCAGCAGGCGTGCTCGCGCCACCACGCTGCGCAGCAAGTCAGGCTGGCTGCTGCTGAACTTGGGCGAGCTCAGCAGCAGCACCTGGTCCAGGCCTGCAGCAGCAGCAGCAGCAGCAGCGGCAGCGGCAGCAGCATGCGGCAGCAGCTGGGTAGGGCTACACGTTTTCACCACTTGCAAGACACGCAGCAGCAGCGGCAGCAGCACCAGCGGCAGCACCAACAACAGAAGCAGGTTGCGCAGAACAGACTCTCATGACTGTGCCACTGTGCTGGGCTGTCCGGCTGCACTGCAAGTCAGTGGGGGCAGCCTGCTGCTTTGCTTGACGTGCCACATATGAATCCTCCTGCTGCTCTTAGCAGTTCCATGCGTTGGTGGTGTGTTGCAGTGTCCTGCAAGCCAGAGCCATGTCATGTTTCACATGCAAGCCAGAGGCAGCTGCTCGCGTGTGCTCACTGTTGATGAGCGTGCGTACGTTGGACGTCAGGTGCTTCTGGCTCGCAAGCAGTGCTTCTACTTGCTCCCGCTCCTTCTCCCTGTGCGCTGTCAGCTTCACTGCAATGCCTGCAAGTAAAGAGCAGGGCACACCATGATAAGGATACTGAACGAGAGCGCTGCAGTACATAAGGTGGAGTCGGATATCAGGACTCCACATGAAGAGTGCCTCCAGCAGCAAAGCAGCACTGCAGGTGGAAACAGGGTTGGGTGTTGCAGCACCCTTGGATGTGACCTAGATGCTCCTTACGCGTTCACTGTATCACACTGGTGTGTTGCAGTGCTACACCGGGGAGGGGGGCTATTCAAATGCAAGGATGGTAGCAGCCGAATCCACATCAGCAGCAGTAGCAGGCTACACCTGCCGAGCAGTGCATTTGAAACCCACCATCAGAAGCAACTGACGAAAGATGTTCGTGCGGATCCATTGCGAGTGCTGTTGTGAACTGACAACCGTAAGCAGGAGCACGGCTTCTTCCTGAAGAGCTGCTGAAGAGGGTTCTGTTGCCAAGCGCTGATCACGTAACACAGAGATCAGGACATAACCGAGTACGCAGATCGACCCAAACAATATTTCACTGCGAGTCACCAGCTCGCATGAAGTCTGCTGTTGCCATGCACGAACCTTGTACCCGCCAAATCAACTTAAAGCAACACCACGCGTCACTTGTCCGTCGAGTTTGCAGTTTCCTGCTGTAATCTCTCGAAATTCGGCTTGAAATATCTTTTGCAACTCTTTGTAGGCTGCGCATGGCTGCAAACAAGCTGTGGGCCTCTAAGACAGCAGAGCCCTGGGCAGCAGTGCAGCAGAGCTTGAGCAACGTCTGGCAGGACCACGCCAATGAGCGCCTGCAGGAGCTCAACAGGTGCATTTCATATTTGTGCAAGCTATATGGTTTCGTATGGTGCGGAAGGCAGCTGTATTGCTGCTGCGGGGCTTAACCCTTCACTAGTCTGTCAAAGCACAGCTGTGTGTGGCTTTGCACTATTCGGGCGGTGTAAAGTAGCTTGCATGTATGATGCAATGTGACAGAATTCATCTCCTGCTGCTGACACAGTGCTGCTCACCAGCAAGAACAATATTACACAGTACACTTCAATGCAACGCATTAGTACGCCGTCCTTCTTTTCCATGCCTGCAGCTGGTACGAGGATGAGCTGCCTGCTGCAATCGCCAGCAGGGCGCCAGACAGGCACATGACAGCAGCACAGCTGGTGCAGCTGGTGAGGCTTCATTGTCAGCGCAGCAGCACTGATCGAATAGCAGCAGGTCAAGTGTATGTGATCGGACAGGCACATGGCAGCAGCAGAGCTGGTGCAGCTGGTGAGGCTTATGTACACTGGCAAATGGTGCTGCAGCAGGATGCTTCTCTGTGTGACAGTGCATCCTACAGCAGTGCTGCTGCAGCTGTGCACATGTAGCAGCGTGGAGCTTGCAACGATGCACTGTGCAGCAGTGTGGATACAGCGGTGGAGCATACATGAGGCGGAGCAGCCTGACGCATTTGAAGTGCAGCAGTGCGGATTCGCCTGTGCATATGCAGCAGTGTGGATGCAGCAGTGTGTAAGGTGTGGATGCAGCAGTGTGTAAGATGTGGATGCAGCAGTGTGTAAGATGTGGATGCAGCAGTGTGTAAGATGTGGATGCAGCAGTGTGTAAGATGTGGATGCAGCAGTGTGTAAGATGTGGATGCAGCAGTGTGTAAGATGTGGATGCAGCAGTGTGTAAGATGTGGATGCAGCAGTGTGTAAGATGTGGATGCAGCAGTGTGTAAGATGTGGATGCAGCAGTGTGTAAGATGAATACCGCACAGCGGCAGCAGCGCTGACTGAGTCACAGCAGGTCAAGTGTATGTGATCAGACAGGCAGATGACCATCAGCAGAGCTGGCAAAGCTACTGAGGGCCTCAACAATGCACATTTCTGCAATAGCACAAACTCAGCGGTGCACATGCAGCTGTGTTGATGCAGCATAATGCTGCAGTGTGACACTTGCCCGTCAATGTACGTTTCATGCAGCAGTGTACCAGCAAGAATAAATGTAGCAGCGTGCAGCAGAAGGGTCGTTGTTTGTGTGTGCCATGATACTGTGCAACAGGTGTGCATTACGTCTGTCAGGTGCATTTCTGGCGATGTGCGCCTTGATCTGCAGCATACGCTACATGCTCTGCTGCCTGTTTGCTGATTGAGATGTCACACAGTGTCACTGCCGTCGCTGCCGCCGCAGGTTGACTGGAAGTTGAACTATGGCAAATGGCGGCCACGGCTGCTCGACTATGCCAAAGCAGCAACAGTGAGAGCCATCATGAGCACTGTCGGGTTTGATAGCACTCACATATTGGTTACATAGACACACACCTTTAATGGTTCTGCAGCCTGACACACGGCACACACCTTCTTGAGCAGTTGAAACCAAGCAGTGCACTGTGTGTTGGCAGCAGCCACGTACTTGAGCCTGCGGCATAGCATGCAGCCTTGCGACAGCAGTGTCTTCTGCCGCATGGCCAGGCATACAATAGTCCAGCATGCCGCCACACTGCTGAATCCTGCATTTGACTGGCACGGAACATAATGTCACAATATCATGTGGCCAGTTCTGCTGCCGTCGCCGCCGCTGCTGCTTCTGCATATCTTGCAGGAGCAGCAGGTGCAGGAGGCCTCGCGTAAGGCCTTCTCGCTGCTGCTGAGCAGCAGCAGCAGTGACTTCAATAACCCCCGACCAGCAAGCCCAACAGCCCAACAGTCTGCTGCACAAGGCGCAGCCGCACCAGCAAACACAGAGGGCAAGCCAAAGCGCAAGCAGCGCTCTGCAGAACAACCGTCAAAACCCGACAAGCGGGCAAAGCTCTCAGCGGACGCTGCTGATGCTAGCCAACAAGACGATATTGCCTCACCAACAGCAGCAGCAGCAGCAGCAGCAGCAGAGGCAGGTCAGCCCAGCCCTGCGGCAGTGAAGGCAGCGTTGGATGCGCTGACTGTGCTGAAGGGGGTGGGGCCTGCCACTGCCTCTGCTGCGCTGGCAGTAGCTGATGGGAGCGGCAGCACACCATACATGGGTGATGAGGCGCTGCAAGCGGCATGCGGCGGCAAGTGAGTTTGTTTGGTTTTGACGTTAAAAAGATTGGTTTCAGCCCTGTAGTAGTGACAAGGGCCCACATGCATGGTTGTTTGTTTTGTTGGGCCTTGGTTGGTGGGCACTGCACGCGGCATGCGGCGGCAAGTGAGTTTGTTTGGTTTTGACGTTAAAAAGATTGGTTTCAGCCCTGTAGTAGTGACAAGGGCCCACATGCATGGTTGTTTGTTTTGTTGGGCCTTGGTTGGTGGGCACTGCACGCGGCATGCGGCAATCAACATTCCCTATAATGTCACAGTGGCTAGAGCCACATGTCGTACTCATCACGACTCAGTGACTGGTGGTGGTGGTGCTGCTGCTGCTGGTGTTGCTGCTGCTGCCAGGGACTACACGGTCAAGGCGTACCTGCTGCTGCTGGAGGCGCTGCGCGACAAAGCAGACACGCTGGCACAACAGGACCCAGGTGGGCAGGGGTTGGACACTGCCGTGGACCTATGAAGTTGTTAATGACAATGATGATGCAAATTGAGACAGTGGCACACATGCCGTGGCTGGCGCAGCAGGACCCAGGTGACTCACTAGTAGTGCCGCAGAGAGTGTCTTGAAAATCGTCAATGCTGATCACGCAGATCGAAGCAGATCGCGCATCCATGGAGTCTGTCGGTAACATAGAACTACACCGGGTGCATTGCAGACATGCTGTTGCTCGTAAGCGGGAAGTGCGGTGCATACCGTATACAGTACGGTACTGTGCGGTTGACTGTACTGCTGTCTGCTGTGGCTGGACGGCAGTACAAGTGGAGCGCTCTACTTGCGCTGCGGTCTTGCGGCCACTCAAATTGTACTGCTGCCTGCTGTTGTACTGCAGACGGCGGCTAGACGGCAGTGCAAGTGGAGCGCTGTCGCTTTGCAATCACAACCGTTTCACCTGTACTGCTGTCTATTGTTGTATTGCAGACGGCGGCTGGACGGCAGTGCAAGTGGAGCGCTGCCTCCACGCAGCAGCACTGCAGGAGAAGGGCGCGCCTGCAGCAAGAAAGGCAGCAGCTGCAGCAGCCAAGCCCAGCAGGGGAGGGAAGGCAGGCAGCAAAGCTTCTGCAGCTGGAAAGTAAGGCGCTGAGAGGGCATGGTGGCAAAACTGCTGCGAGCATACATGGCCAGCGCCGCTGGCAAGGAATTGTGTGGCACACGCTGTATGTGTGGTGAATCATTCAGTGGTTGCGCACTGTAACCCCCTGTTCTGTTACTGTAGCACCATTGACTTGCGATCAGTGAGCAGTGAGAGACACAGTGCTTCGATGCCGTAGATGACGGCTGGCAGCCAGGCTGTTACTGCGCTGCGCACCACTTCCACCCTGTACAGACTCTGTACTCTACGGTAGTCCGGTAGCGAAACGCGAAGCTAAGCAGCTACATGGCGCCTGACAAGATCATCGTGCAGGGGCCTAGGCCCAGGGCGTGCTGTGAACAAATTTGCTGCTGCGCCTGACTTGTTGAATGTGCCTCCATCGATTACACGTTTCTCAAAAGAACAAGCAGAACAGACAGGGGGGATCATATGATCTCTCTATGCATAGTGAAGGTCCATCTTCAAACCAGCAGCCTTTAAACCATCGGGTGGGTTCACAACCAGACGGCCACAAGGCTGACGAGCAAGAGCCACTTACGGCCAGACTGCCAGCATAAAAGCTCATGCATGACTGGCACTCGCGTGACTCTGTATCAGTTTCGTGGACACGCTTCGAATCTGCCTCAAAAGTTTCCACATGTATGGCGGCCACAAGGGGA
Source organism: Tetradesmus lagerheimii (assembly GCA_902809745.2). Taxonomy (NCBI): domain Eukaryota; kingdom Viridiplantae; phylum Chlorophyta; class Chlorophyceae; order Sphaeropleales; family Scenedesmaceae; genus Tetradesmus; species Tetradesmus lagerheimii. Next base: position 34,571 of record CADDIJ020000067.1, read on the forward strand.
CTGAGCCCAGCACACGCAGCTGAGCCATACCCAGCGCTACTTCAGTCAGTATCAACTACCGTTATCCAGCTCATCTACAGGCTCATCCTTCACCAGAAATTACAGGTTCCAGTCCAAAACAACCGCTGTGACAACACGCCGCCCCGCCTCAGATACATATCCTGCGGGGGCACAACTTCTGAACACACCACACGCGTTTGAGCCGCACCCAGCGCAGTCAGCATCATCATATTTGCCATTCAAGCCATAGCATCCCAGCGCAATGTGACTGCCATCAACCAGCTAATCCTCGGGCTCATCCTTCACTCGCACCGCATGCCCTGGTGCTGCAGCCCAAGAGCCACCCTGGCTGCGCTGCTGCTGGCTCAGCAGCAGCACATCTATCTGGCCAGCCAGAAATGCCTGCAGCACATCAGACTCACTTTCGCCTGCTGCTGCTGCATGACCGCCACTGCCAGGCTCACCCTCGTCATCACCAGTCAGGTCAAAACCCTCTTCTACATCACCTGCTGCATCGCCACCTGCTGCTGCTGCTGCTGCTGCTGCTGCGCCCCCACCCACTCCAGCCAGCCGCTGCAGCAGTGTGGGCATGTCTGGCTGGGTGACCTGCCTGGTCTCCCACAGCTGCAGGCAGCGCAGCGCACGCAGCAGCACCACAGCTGCTGGGCTCTCCGCAAAGCTGCCTGCTTGGTCTGCAGCCTTGCGCTTGCCACTGTGCTTGTTGTTGCTGCCACTAGCTCGAGGCTGCTGCTGCAGCTGTTCCAGCAGCTCATGCAGGCTTGGCGCAAGCACCGGATAGTGCCGCTGCACAATGTCTGGCACCTGTACCATGGCAGGTCGTGCCCTGCCGCTGCGGTTGGCTCTGCCAGCCAGCATCTCTGCTTGCCCAGGCAGCAGGTAGTGCGTCACCAGCTGCTGCAGATCTGCTGCGTCAAAGGGCTTGTCTGCCAGCTGCCAGTACTGCAGCTGCTGCTGGCTGGGCAGTGCCCCTAGCTCCTGCTTCACCAGCGCAAGACCAGCAGGACCTAGGCCGTGAGCAGCACCAGCGCTGGCAGGTGTTGCTGGACCCGCTATTGGTTCCTGCACCTGCACGTGCTGCTGTTGCTGCTGTTGCTGCTGCTGCTGTTCCACGTGTTGTGGTTGTTGCTGCTCATCTTGCTGCACCTGCGGCACACTGCTGTTGTGCAACAGCTGGTCCGCCGTCTGCTGCTGTGCGTGCATCTCACCTGCTGCTGCTGATTGCTGCTGCAGGCTAGCTGCATGCGCCTCTGCTGCAGCCAGCTTGCTCTCACTGGCAGCAAGCTGTTGCCTCAGCTCATCTGCCTCTGCCTGCGCCGCTGCTGCCACAAGCTGCTGCTCCTGCAAGCTGGCTGCATGCGACTGTGCAGCAGCTGCCTCGGCTTGTGCAGCTGCTGCCAGCTCTCTGTTAGCAGTAGCTAGCTGAAGCTGCAGGTCTGCTATTGCTGCTTGCAGGATCGACGCGTGCTGTTCTTCTGACGCAGCTTGCTGGCTTGTCAAGGCTGCAAGGCATTGTTTTGCTTCTTCTGCTGCGGTGACAGCTGCAGCTGCACGAGCATCAGCCGCCTGTAGCTGCACCTGCATCTGCTCAGCATGCGCTGTTGCTGATGCAAGCTGCTGTTGCTGCTCAGTAGCTGCTGCCTCTGCTGCAGATGCACGCAGCTCAGCTGCTTTCAGCTTGCCTGCCTGTTCCTCTGCTATAGCAGCCTGCTTACTTCCTATGGCTTCAAGCCTACGCCGCGCCTCTGCTGCAGCACAGAACTTGTCTTCAAACTCCACCAGCTGCTGCTGCAGCTCGTCAACCGCTGCTTCTGCAGCAGCCGCTTCTGCTGCTGCGGCCGCATGCTGCTCACGCAAGAGTGCTGTGTTCTGCTGTGCTGTAATTGCCTGCTCTTGCAAGGCAGACAACTCGTCCTCTGCATCTGCTAGCTGCCGCTGAAAGTGTGCTGCTTCAGCTTCTGCAGTGCGGGCAGACTCTGCTGCAGCCTGTTGCTGCTCCTGCAAGCGCGCCTCTGCTGCAGCGACTTTGCTCTCCGCGAATGTAGCCCGCTGGCGCAAGATCGCTGATCTGCATCTGATGCAGCAAGCATGCGCTCCGCATCTGCGAGACGCTGCCGCAAGGTTCTTGCAGCGGCATCTGCTGCAACTGCACGTGCTTCAGCCGACTCCAGTCGGCTAGCTCGTGCAAGGGCCGCAGACAACTTGCCTTGTGAATCAGCAAGCTGCTGCAACAAACTTGCCACAGCTACGCCTTCTGCATGCTGCAACCTGGTTGCATGCTCGTGCAATGCAACAGCCTTTGACTGATAGGCAGCCAGCTGGTCCTCTGTGCTGCTGAGTCGCTGCTGCAGCTCAATGACTGCTGCGTCTGCAGCTGCCGCACGCGCTTCTGCCGCCTGCAGGTGCTCCTGGAAGCATGCTGCATTCTGCTCTGCTGCAGCAGCTCGTGCCTGCACCTCAACCACTTGGTTCTCTCTGGCCTGCAGCTGACACTGCAGACCATCAGCTGCTGCTGTTGCTGCATCAGCGCGTGCTTCAGCTACATGCAGCTGGCCCACACGTGCCAATGCAGCAGCCACATTGTTTTCGTCGTCTGCTAGCCGCTGCAGCAAGTCAGCTACAGTTGACTCCGCCTCTTCCACTCTCCCTGCTGCTGCCCGCAGCTGTTCCTGCAAGCGGGTAGCGTGCTGCTGAGCGGCAGCAGCTGCTGCCTGCACGGTGTCATGGCTACTGAGAGCAACTTCCAGCTGCCGCTCTACCTCAGCAGCAGCGGCCTCTGCTGTTGCTGCGCGTGCTTCAACCGCTTGCAGCTGTGCTGCGGGTGCTGCATCTGCTGTCTGCTGACTCAGCATCTCGCCAAGCTGCTGCTGCATGTAATCTGCCTCTGCCTCTGCTGCCGCTGCACGGGCTCTGGCTGACTGCAGCTGACCTGCCAGCTGCTGCTCATGCTGCCCCATGCCTGCAGATCAACAGACACAGCAGAAGCAGGTGCAGGTCAGTACAGCCTGATTCAGCGCAGCAGCATGTACACATCAGCACACTTATAGAGATAGCCTGACCTGACTGCTTTGTGTGCGCTGGCCAGGCAGTAAGGCATATGTGTGCATGGGCATGGTCTGGTATGCAGCCTGGCAGCCAACTTGCTCAGGAGTGATGCATGAGCATTGGCTTCAATGCATGGCTCATTCTTTTGTACTTGCCTTGGATGCGCCGCTGTAGGCTGCGCCATATGTCTGCGGCACGTTGTGTCTTTCGCAAGCAGAAGTGCTCTACGGGCATGAGCCAGACACACGGGGGCGACACCTGCATGAATGAGACCAACAGGTTGTTGTGGCAGCGGGCTGGAGTATGCTGACAACTCTGCAGCAGTACAGAAGCCACATCACATACAGATTGCCACCAGCTGCTGCATGAGAAGAAGGCAACCAAGATGCAGCTGGCATACAAATGATGCATGCTGCTAGCAGCGGTCAAACCTGTGACTCACCCCTTGGCTGCTGAAGCAGTGCTCAACAGGGGCCCTCTGAGAACCCTGTGATGTTGACACACGCAACGCCGTCAGGTTCGTCAGCGCAGTCAGCCGCACAATAGCTGATTCAGGCATGGCACTACACACGTGCAGGTGCTGCAGCCTTGCTAGTCTGGCGCGGCCAGGCCCGTCGTTTCCCATCTGCTTTGCAGTTTGCCAACTGTAAGGCGTGTTAGGGACGTCAGCTGGTGTATGCCCGCAAGAGACAGCTGCGCACTTGGCAGCACCAGCTCCTCTAAGCTAGGGCAGCACAACGCTATCGTGCCTGCATATACTAGCTGGTCCACCGTGTTGTTCCAGCTGAATTCTATCTGCAGCTGCTTTAGGTTAGGCCACCGCCTCGACCCTGCAAGCATTTCATGCAGGCAGCCTCTGGGCAGTTCCTGCCCTGAAATCCTGATGCTGTACGCCTGCAGGCTCCGGCTGTGCGGCACCAGAGCTGAGTACCGCTGCAGGTCCGGCAAGGGAGTCATGCCGCATGCGTCGCTGTTGGTGTCGTCATCATGCAGCTGCACCCTCTCCAGGTGTTGGAGCCGGGGCATGGCAGCTGCCATGTGTTGCAGTGCCTCACTGCACAGCCCATGCAGTGTGAGCCAGCGCAGCTGCTGCATACCACCCAAGAAGTCAGGTGAATGCCATGGCGGCCTGACTTGACCCTCAAATCCAGCTGCTGCATAGCCGTCAATCCTGCTAGCCCTGGCACTGTCGTGCTGCTGACATGCAGGCCGTCCTGCAACAGCTGTAGCTTGAGCATGGTCAGTGAGGCCGGCAGGTGAGCCAGCTTCACAAGGTGCTGTGCACTGAGCCAGTCGCATGCAGGCTGCGTCACCTCCAGCTGCTGTAGGCGCTGCAAGCTACTGAACACTGATGCTGCGCCTGCAGGAAACATGCTGAGCGGCTGCAGGCACACGCGAGTCAGCCGCGTCAGTAGCTGCAGGCACAAGGAGCCATGCATCTGCCCCGTGGATGTATCCAGCACGGCGTCTGCACATGTGACCTCGCGCAGCCCTAGCTGCTGCAGCCGTGTAAGTGCTGTCAAGGTTCGCAGGCTGGGCACGCTGACACTGTGCAGCTGTAGTGCTGTCAGCATCATGAAGCCCGACAGCACGCTGCTGCTGCCTCCAAGCGTCAGCGCCTGCTGCACCACCTGCTGCGCATCAAAGCTGCAGTTTGAGACGATGAACTTCTGCAGATGCCGCAGCTGTTGATACGGCAGCACTACAGGGTCGTTGCTGCCCCCTGCCTCAACATGTATTGCCTGCACAGCGCTGCTGTGTGCTGCAAGCCACCGGGAAAAGCTATCATGCCTCAGCGCGGCATAAGGTCCACACAGATCGGCTGTGATATCTGCGCTGGCTGCGATCGCTGCTGTGCGCCATGCACGGCACACCCGAGCACCAACGCCCAGGCGCGTAGCTTGATCAAGCTGCCTCAGCACACATGCCAGCACTCCAGGCGAGGGTGCCTGATGGCCTGGCCGAGTGTCCTGCGTTGCAGGAATAATTGATGCACACAGCATGTGGCTTGGCAGGTGCGGCATCACTTGCTGCTCCCGCTGCTGTATTCCTGCTCCTGCACGCTGTTGCTTCTGTCTGTAACATCAGTCAGCTGCCTTGGGAGGTGCACAATAACCTGTACCCTGACACCATGTATAACAGCCACAGGAGGATCACAAGGTCTGCCAGTTGCTTGCTGCAGTACAGGCAGCCCCAGCCTGACTGTACACTGGATAGGTGCTCACCATGATGTCGCTGTTCGACCAGACACAAACCGTCCAAATGTATCACAGGACGGCCATTCTGTTACGTCAGGCACCGATTGCCGTGCGATCGCCGTGGTGGAGTCCAGTCACTCGAGCAGCAGATATGGAGAGTGATATGAGGCAACCACCAATGGTGCGACAAAGTGATGATCACAGCAAAGCGGGTGCTCCTTTTTCGGTTCACAGTGTGCCTACGTTGCCGCCTTCGCTGCAAGCCTGGGGTGCATGCCTCCTGTGACAAGAACTTTGCGAAGCCAACTTTGCCATGTTAGGTATCTCTTGGGGCTGACCTAGCTTTTCGGGAACAATCTAGGAGTAGGTTCAGCTACCGTGGAGTCAGGTCAACCCGTTTGATCACCGTGCAGGGGCATGATGTCACTGTCATTCCAAGGAGGCAGAATTACTGGCATTTGTAGTATACTTAGGGGGAGTTTGTGCACGTAGCCGAAGCTGTTGTGGCAGTGCCACCCCCACTGGGATTGTCCTGGGCCAGGAACCCATGGGCCAGGAACCCAGCTTCGGCTAAGTGCACAAACTCCCCCTAAGTATACTACAAAAGCCAGTAATTCTGCCTCAATTTACGGCAGAAGTTGGTCGGTGTACAATAATGCGACAGTGTGCCACAACTCAGTTGTCCGACACTGAAGTCAGTGACAGCGAGTGATGACGCACCCCAGCACGCAGCGCGCATACGGAGACATCAGTCCGCAGCAGCATGCAAACACGATGAATCAAGTGGTATTTTATCGACATATCAGCAGAGTTGGCACCGCTGTGTGCTGCGTGGTGCCCATTTAGGTGTGACAGGTCAGCCATGATGCCCATGACGACTGGATCAAGGGTGCATTGTGTTAGGAGAGCGCCCTCCGACACGCGTTGGCACACTATCAGGTAGAAATCATCACTTGTACTTTGCAACTCGCGAAAGATGCATACCCGGGAAGTGCAAGGGCAGTGATTGCTGCAGCCATCATGACATGATGCCATGGCACATCCTGGCATGTCACATAATACTTGTACAAGCCGCGCTAGACACAGCTTCATGATTGTTGGTGTCAGAGTTTCAAATGTATTATCGGTTGTTCGGGCCGAGGGACTTGGCAAATTGAGTGCAGCAGAGCTTGCATTGCCAGACACTGCACTACAAAGCCCTGGGCACTTTCTGGCAGGGCAGTTACAACACCGCCGTGGCTGTTGCCCTCTTATACAGTGCATTAGTAGGTTGTTGATGGTTTCTAAGCGTCACAAACCAGCGAACACGCACGATTCATTGTTGATGGCATCCCTCGAACACAGCACAAGGCTAGATGCACAGTATCAAGCGGCCGAAATTGCGAATGAATGCTTTTTAAAAGCTTCAGGAGAATATGACGGCCGGAGCCTGCGATGAGCAGCAAGAGGTCAAGGGAAAGTCCCGCGCCAGGCGAGCAGGGGAAGAGGCAGAAGGTCACGAAAGCAACACTAGTGTTTCCTAAAGCCTTCGCTGAAGATGACAAAGATGAGGTGCGAGCAGTGTCAACCTGCACTGTTCAGCAACGCAGGGTCCTGCCCTTCTGCTCGTGCGCACCTGCGTCCATTATGCCCATGTTGTGATCAAGTTTTTGCACTACTGCATGCTAGTTGTCAGGGGCAGTGCTGCACGACCGCATGGGTGGCATCAGCAGAAGTACACAGTGCATCACCTGTTGCTGCTGCTGCTGCCAAGGGTTGCATGCTGTCTGTTTGTCTCTGCAGAGTCGGGTGGCCTACAGATGGTCAAAACGCGTGCCAAAGTTGTACATCAGCTGCAACGAATGCAACGCAGTGTTGCTCCCAGGTGTGAACTGACGCTGGTCGCAGGTGTAGCCAGGCCTTGGCTGTGCGACGGGGAAACAAGCTCGCTGCAGCTTGCTGAGGCTGTGTGCAGCTGGCGGTGGCTGAGCAGCTTGCAGGACAGCTCAAATACAGCTGAAGCATATCGCATTGACCCCGCAGCTGTTGCACACACAGTGCTGCTGTGTTTCCCTGCTTTCACCCGCATTGCTGTGTGTGTTGGTGTTCCTGCAGGCATCATCTGCAAGAGCAACATGCTGTACGTGCACTGCTGCTGCACCAAGTGCAGCAGGCCAGCAGCAGGTGCAGCAGCTGCAGCAGGCGGCAGCAGCAGCACCATCTACAAGCTGTTTGGCCTGGAGGATTGGGTGGAGCAGCATGCCAAGGGCCCTGTCATCCCCAGTGACGATGACGCAGAGGCTGAGCGCCTTGTGAGGAGCACAGTGCTGGCTAGCAGCAGCGGCTGGGATGCACAGGTACGCAATGGACCATCAGTGCACGGTGACAGCAGTTGCTGCCTGCAGGAACAGGCCTAGCACGGCCCCACAGCACCAACAGGTGCTTTGGGTTGGTAAGAGCTGGGCTCATCGGCTGTATCCTTTCGCTCAGCTTCGTATGTGGTCACAGCAACAGCACTGCTTGCTCATGTGGACCGCTGCACTGTTGTGTGTTTGACTCCGTCTGTGGGATGTGCCTGAGACCCGCTGCTGCTGCGCTGCTGCTTGCAGGAGATGCAGCCGTTGGGTTGCTTCCTCGCGCAGCACTCGCAGCAGCTGGGGGGGCAGCAGCTGGTGGGACGGGACTTGTGCCTGGACTGGGGCGAGCACAATGCTGGCGAGGGGGATGAGGGGCAGGGCTGGTACGCTGGGCGGCTGGTGGCGTACGACCCAGACACCGGCGAGTACACGGTGAGCAGCGCACGCTTGTGTCCTCAGCCGCCGATGGTGCAAGTGACTGGGGGTGGTTGCCAGGCGTGCAGGCCAGCCAGCTGCTGAAGCTGCTTCCGTGCATGCAGATGACAAGCGCACATGCATGCAGCCAAGGAGCGTTCGTGGAGGGCAGATGTGCTGACTAGCCGGCATGTTGGTGTTGGTGTTGCTGCTGCTGTTGCTACAGGTGAAGTACCGTGACGAGTCTATGCACCCGCTGATACCAGCCATTGCACGCCTGCACTGGGGTAGCAAGCCACCCGGTGCGATAATGCAGGCGGTGGTCAGCCCATATGCTGCAGATTTGGCAGCAGCAGCTGCCAGATCCTCCGGCAAAATCCGGGCGGCACCAAAGGGCACAGCTGCAGACAAAACAGCAGCAGCAGCAGCACTGCAAACACGAGCAAGGACAGGCTCTCCCGTGGTTGCAAAGCAGAAAGCAGGCTCTCCCGTGGTTGCAAAGCAGAACGCTGCTGCAGGCCAGGCTCCCAAGAAGGCAGCCAAGCCGGCAGCAACCAGCAAGGCAGCAGTTGACACAGCTGCAGCACCAGCTGGAGCCGCCAGCAATGCAGCTTTAGCAGCAGCACGGTCTCCAGCAGAAGCTGCTGGTCAAGCAGCCGGAACCCGCGGACCGTCTGGTCAGGCCCCGTTTGTGTCAGACAGGACAGTGCGAACAGCAGCAGCTGCAGCAGCTGCAGCAGCTGCAGCAGGCGGCACACCGGGTGGCAGCAGCGGCAGCAAGCTGGGGCCTGGCAAGAGCAGCAGCGGCAGCACAGGAGTGAAACGGCCTCTGGGCAGGAAGTCGCCTGCAAGGGAGCCGCTGGCTGGTGCTGGTGCTGCTGGTGCTGGTGCTGGCGTCCAGCAGCAGGCGCCAGCCATAGATGCAGCCGCAGACACTACAGCAGTGAAGAAGGTGAAGTCAGCAGGCACTGTGCCTGCTCAGCAGGCCGCGCCTCAGCCTGCTGCATGTCTGGTGCGTGGCGGTGCGAGTGGCCAGGCTGCTGCAGGAGCTGCCTCTGACAGAGCTGGCAAGCAGTCAGCGCCGCCACCACCTCCTGCCCTGCAAGTCCAGGAGCAGGCGGAGCCAGTGGCGCTTCAGGTTTCCTCGCCAGTTTCAGCAACTGTGCCGCTGTGGAAGCTGTTGGCTCAGCAGCAGCAGCAGCAACAGATGCAAGCGCCAGCACAGGCTGACGGCGGCGCCAGCAAGCGTCCGGGGCAGGCTGGCCAGGTTGCAGCTGCTGAGCCTGCTCCTAAGCAGGCTGGAGAGCAGTTGGTTGCTGATGCTGTACCTCAGCAGCAGCAGCAGCAGGCTGCTGACAAGCCATGGCGCAGGCATGCAGGCCAGATACCAGCCCTCACATGGACCAAAATGGTACAGCCAGCTGCCAAGCGGCCAGGTGCTGCACCAGCACAGCAGCAGAGTACAGGAGTGTCTGCCCCAAGCAGCCCGCGCGCTACTGCTGGTACCAGCAGCGCGGCAGCGGCTGCCAGCAGTGCTGACGGTGCCGCTGCTTCTGCTGATGGCAGCTCTCGACTGCCTGGTGACAAGCTGGCACGAGAGACAGCGGCAGGCAGCAGGCCTGCTGCTGAGGTAGCTGCTGCAGCTGGTCCCCCTGCTGTCACACCTGCTGCTGATGCTGTTGCTGTCAAAGCAGCAGCGCGGCAGGTGCTGTGGCGTGGCAGAGCTGCTGGCAACAGTGGGGCAGCCAGCTCTGGCACTGCAGCAGCTGCAGTTGCCAGCACTGGTGCTGCTGCTGCTGGTCAGCAGTGTGCTGCTGCTGATCCTGCGGGTGAACGGCGCAGGCAAGCACATGAGGATGCCAATAACTTCAGCGCTGTCAATGTTGATGTGGTGCCTGCTGGCGTCAGGCCAATGCACAGCACCTCAGTATCCCCCTCGCATGAGGGGCCGCACGCAAGCCGCTGGGACAGAGCTGAACCAGCGTCATCTGCGCTTTTGACCGCGCTGCCCTCACAGCAGCAGCAGCAGTGCATGGGTGGAGACGCCAGTAGCCAGGGGCCAGGCAGCGCAAAAAGCGGTGGCGGCAGCCGCTGGGATACAGACAGGAGCAGCAGGCGTGTCCCTCACAGGCACAGCAGTGACGACGGCTACACAGAAGAAGCGGTACCGGCCCAGCTGCAGCAACAACCGCCTGCCAGCACAAGCAGCCGCTGGGATCGGGCACCATTGCTGCAGCCGCAGCTGCCACCACAGCAGGTGCTGCCAGTACAGCAGCTGCTGCAGGAGCAGCAGGAGCAGCAGCACCTGCTGGCAATGCAGCTAGACTGGCAGCAGCAGCAGCAGCAGCTCGCACACGCACAGCCGCAGCAGGCCACCGATCTGCTGCAGCAGCAGCGGCGCGTGGTGAATGGCGTGCTTGCTCTGCATATGCGTCAGCAGCAGCCTGCAGAAATGCTGCCAGAGATGGCGTCACCCTCTGCACAGGAGGATGAGGAGGCGCCGCTGCTGCCGCCACTGCCAAGCTCGCCACCGCCAAGCTCGCCACCGCCTGCTGAACAGCCCACGGCAGATAAGCTGCCAATTGAGCTACCTGCACACGCACAGCAGCAGCAGCAGTTGAAGCAGCCAGCACAGGAGCAGCCGCAGCCACCAAAGCAGCAGCCGGTTAGAGAGAAGCGGGACAGGCAGCATCCAGAGAAGCAGCAGTCGAGGTCGCAACGAGCAGAGGACCAGCGGCATAAGCAGCAGCCAGGCAGAGAGCAGCGGGACAAGCGACAGCCAGAGCAGCAGCAGTTGCGGAGGCCGCAGCGAGCAGAGGAGCAGCGGCACAAGCAGCAGCCAAGCAGGGAGCAGCGGGACAAGCAGCAGCCAGAGCAGCGACAGCCAGCCAATGAGCAGCGGGCCAAGCGACAGCAGGAAACGCAGCGGCAGCAGCAGCCAGCCAAGTTGCCTGTGCGGTCAAAGCAGCAGGCCGTGAAGCGCGTGTCTGCGCAGTCAAAGGACAGCTCGGAGCAGCTGCGGCAGCTGCAAAAGCAGCAGGATCGGCAGCAGTCGCCTAAGCAGGTATCACAGCAGCAGGAGCAGCAGGATGATCAGGCATCAGAGCCTGAGGAAGGCGAGCTGGTGGATGGTGATGAGCAGCAGCAGCAGCAGCTAGAGCAGACGCAGCAGCCTGCACCTGTTCAGCGTGCTGTGCAGGAAGAAGAAGTGGTTCATGCAGCAGCAGCAGCAGCAGAGCCACCAACGCCTCCTCCTGCTGAAGCCGCTACACCAGCAGAGACTGCTGCACCAGCAGATACAGCTGGACCTTCTGCCGTACCTGTAGACCTTGCTGCGCAAGCTGGCCCTACTGGGGATGAGCAGCAGCAGCAACAACTAGACTCGCAGCACGTGCCTGGCGAGGCTGCTGAGGAGCAGCAGCTTGGGGATGCAGCTGTAGTAGCTGCAGCAGATGCATCAGCAGCTGCTATCGTTGCAGCAGCTGCACCTGCGGAGCTGTCAGTGTCTCCTGCAGCACCTGCGGAACAGATAGTGGCACTACCCAGCCCTGTGGGTGGCAATGCTGACATTGACGCGCTTGAAATGCTGGTGGCTGCTGCGGAGCCAGCAGCAGCACAGCGCAGCAGTGAGGCCAGTGCTGGCACTGACGCTCTTGTGACGGCCTGCTCTGACGCCGACAGCGCTGACACGATCGCAGCACCAGTCGAGCCTGCTGCAGCTGTTGAGTGCGCAGCAGCTGTTGAGGATGCCGCGGACGGCATTGCAGCTGCGGTTGACAAGGCTAGGGCTGCTGAGCAAGGTGCAGGTGCTGTGGTTCGCAGCCCAGCGCACAGCATACAGCAGCTCGACCAGCAGCAGCAGCAGCAGGAGATCAGTGTGACAACCTCGAATGCAAAGCAAGAGCAGGAACAGCAGCTGGGCCACCTACAGCAGCAGCAGGAGCAGGAACAGCAGGATGTGGACATGCAGGATGCAGCAGGGATTGAACCTGCAGCTGGTTTACACGATCAGGTGCAGGCATTGCCGCAGCAATTGACACAACATGATAGCATAGTGCAGGATGACATGCAGCAGCCTAGTTTGCTGCAGCAGCAGCAACAGGAAGAGCTGGCTCAGCTGGGGCCAGGGACCTCTTGCCACCCGCAGCCGCTGCCACAGCAGGCTGCTGCTGGACCTTCTGAGGGGTCAGAAGCACAGCAGCAGCAGCAGCAGGTGCACCACCTGGCACAGGAGGCTTCGTTGCTGCAGCCGGCTTTGGCTGCTGTACTGCACGCTGGTGAAGAGCCAGAGCAGCAGCAGCAGCCTGAGATTGGCCAGTTACAGCAGCAAGACAAGCAGCAGCAGCAGCAGCAGCTGCAGCAGCAAGGCAGCAACCTGGTGGGTGTGCAGCAGGCCGCACAGGTTGACAAGCAGCAAGAGCCAATGCCGGCACAGCCTGAAGTTGCAGCTGCCGTAGCACCTGCGGCAGCTGCAGATGATCAGCCGCAGGTAGTAGTGGGCACTGCAGGAGTGCTGGTGCAGCAAACACCAGAGGTGCAGCAGGACAAGCAGCAGCCACAGCTGCAGGCAGTGCCGGCAGTGTTGCCAAATGTGCAGCAAGCCCAGCAGAGTTATATGCAGCTGCGTGACAACTTTGAGCAGCTGAGAGCACAGGTGTTGGGCCAAGATCTGCTGCCAGCTGCTGCTGTTCCACCTGCTGCTGGGTCCCCCGCCGCTCTTGCTGCTGCTGCTGCTCATCCTGAGCCTGCATGCGTAGCAGCTGATGACAGGAACCTCCAGCAGCAGCCAGGGGGCGCTGCTGCTGCGGCTGCACCACCTGCAGGAGCAGCTGTAGCAGCAGCTGCTGCCGCACATACTGCACAGCAGGAAGGCCATCACACAGCGCAGGATGCACCAGCTGCTGGGCTGCCAGTGAGTGCTGCTGGGCTGCCAGTGAGTGCTGCTGGGCAGGCGGCAGCTGCGCCCGCAGCATCTCAGCCGCCAGAGCAGCAGCAGGAGCAGCCGGAGCAGCAGCATGACGCCCATGACGCTGAGCATGGCTTGCCACCCAAGCACTGCGCAGGCCGCAGGCAGAAGAAGGCGCCCACGCCCTTCCACCGCAGGCGCACCAGTGCCACTGGCTCGGCTGGCGTCACACCTGCTGGCTCCTCTGGTGGGGCACTGCCTGGTGGCGGAAGTACCGCAGCAGCAGCAGCAGCTGCAGTAGCTGAGGGCCGCGGTGTGTCGCGCAGTGCATCTCCTGGTGCACTTGCAGATGTGGATTCGCATCAGCTGCGGGAGATGGCTGAGGGTGTCTTGCAGGAGAGGCAAGCGATGCGGCAGCTGCAGCAGCAGGCAGCTGAGCAGCCAGATCAGCAGCAGCTGCTGCAGCAGCAGCCTGGTGCTCAACAGCAGCAAGGACAGCAGCAGCAGCAGCAGCAGCAGCAGGAGCAGCAGCAAATTCTCGACTGGAGGGATCAGCTGAGAGCCTTGGAGGCGGAGCGGATGGTGCTGCAGCAGCAGATCGACCTGCTGGGCCCAGCTGCTGCATCAGGCCCCGAAGCAGTGGTGCTGGCAGCGGGTGACCAGGTGATGCCGCTGCTGGCAATGGCGCGCAGGAACAGCTGCGACGGTGCAGGAGGGGCTCCAGCACTGTCACCCTCAGCGGCAGCAGCAGCAGCAACTCCTGGTGTCACTGCACCTCAGCATGTGCCTGCCGAGGACCCACTGCTGGCGATCCAGCAGCAGCTGCTGCATCAGCAGCCTCCGCAGCTTGCAAGTCAGCACGTGCTGCAAAGCTTGCTGGCAGGCACGCCGGCTGGCGAGCAGCTGACGCAGCAGGTGCTGGCCTCAGCAGGCAGTGGCGGGCACGGCCTTGCATCACCTGGAGTGCCTGTGGCACCTGCTGCTGTTGCTGGTGCTGCTGGGCACGTGCAGTGCAGGCCACCGCCGCTGGCTGTCCCTGGGCGCGGTCCTGTCACCATGTCGGGCACTGGCGCTCCGGTTATCATGTCAGGCTCTGGCCAGGAAGAACAGCAGCAGCAGCAGCTGTTTGTCTCCCCAGGGCGTGGCCCTACGACTGCTCAGCAGCTGCAGGTGCAGCAGCAGCCAGTGATGCCAGTACAGCACAGCCGTGTCCCAACTACTGCGATTGGCCAGCTGCTGCAGCAGCAACAGCTGCGGCGCTTTGGAGCGCCGCTGCCGTCCCCAGAGCCGGTGCCAGCGGCTGTGGCGCATGTGCAGGCAAACATCATGCTGAATGGCCTGCGCGTCATCGCATACCAGCTAGATACGAGGCTGCGTGAACTATCCAATGTGGTTCAGCTGCCTGATGCAGCGGTAGTCACAGCACAGATGGTGGATCTGAGGAACAAAGCCGCACAGCTGGCTCAGGTGGGTGCTGCTGCCGTGGTGGGCGGCATTGCATGACGCGACATGTTGCAGTATGGGGCCTCTGTGACTGTAGCCAACAACAGCGCTGGAATGGTCACTCGTGCTGTTGACCGTGTACTGTGCCCGTGCATGAGCGTAGCTGCTGCTGTTGTTGCTGCTGCCCGCCGTGCCTTGGTTGCTGCGATGCACAGGCAATGAAGCCGGACGGCTGGTTTGCGGCAGATGTGGCGTTCCCTGCAGCAGTGTCAGCCAACACAAACTTGGTAGGTGGCATCAGATGTCGCCATGATACATGGAAAATGCTCTTTGTTGACGGTGTTGCAGTGTATTCACAGCCTGGTGTGTGCCGGCATGCTCGTGATGTTCTTGATGATCACTATGCATGGCAAGTGTGGACGTTGTGATGTCTGAGGAAGGGCGTTGTGCTGTCACTGCAGGTATGCCTCAATGGAGCTCATCTGCTCGCCGCAGCGGACATGCTGCTGCAAGGAGGTGGCGTAGCGCTGGTTACATCACCAGTCGCACGGGCAGCAGCTGTTGCCATGCCGCTTGGTGGGCGTGCAGCAGCACAGCAGCCGCCGCAGCAGCAAGGACCAGTCATGCTTCAACGGCAGATCGCTGGACAGCTGGCGGCTGGGGGCTTGCAGCAAGCCTGGCATGCACAGTACACTCAACAGCAGCAGCAGCAGCTTGCAGGCAGCGCCAGGCCTGGACCGAATGAGGTGACTGACCTGCGCTCCCCTTCGCCAGAGACGCCAGCTGCTGCTGATGCTGCTGGAGTTGCGGGTGGTGCTGGTGCTGGAGCGGGACCTAGGAGCCCTGTTGCTGGTGCTGCTGCAGCTCCAGCTGGCGTTGACGCACCTGCTGCTGCTGGCCCTGCTGCTGTGCGTGAGCCAGTTCCCCACTTCCACGGTGGGCAAGGTGCTGCAGGAGTAGCTGCAGCTGTCGCTGGGCACGCGCCTGCAGCTACAGCAGCAGTAGATGAGCCACCAGTGCCTAATGGAGCTGCAGCAACTGTGCCGGCAGTGACAAGCCCTACAGCTACAGCAGCAGCTCGTGTGGCAGCAGATGGTGCAGCTGCAGCAGATGGTGCAGCTGCAGCAGGCGGCGTTGGCAGGGCCGGCGATGACCCTGTTCGCAGCAGCACAGAGCGCGGCAATGCAGACCCTGAGCTGGCTTCAGCGCTCGATGCCATGCTGTTTCCTGCACAGCCACAGCAGCAGGCCCTGCAGCAGGAAGGGCGTGCGGCTGCGGTTGACATTGCAGCCGGAGGCCATGCTGACGTGCGCTCACCTGCAGAGCCGCCAGCAGCAGAGGCAGCCGGGCAGGAGGCAGCAGCCTCAGCAGCAGCACCAGCAGCAGCAGCAGGGGGGGCACAAACAGCAGAACGTGCTCAAGAGCAGCAGCAGCAGCACCAGCAGCAGACTGCTACTGCTGACCGTGTAGGCGCTACAGTAGCCGCTGCTTCTGCTGGCGATACACGTGCACAGCACGAGGCAGCAGCAGCAGCAGCAGCAGAGCCGCCAGCTTCAGGGGAAGCAACAATGGACCCACTCGTATTTGTTGCTGTCACAGCAGTTGAGGCTGCTGAGAAGGCTGATGCAGCTGAGCGGAAGCTCCGCACATTCCTGCTGGGCCAGGGTGCGCTGGATCGTGCACACAAGCTGCTGGGGCTGCTGCTGGTGGCTGCTGAGCACACCAGCAACCTGCATGTGCTGGCACACCTGCTGAAGCACGCTGCTCCACAGATCGCTGCGTGGGTGCAGGTGCGTGCAACGGGTTGCTGAGGGCTCTGCAGATCCACTCATCTGTAGCTGGCGGCACGGCTTGTGTCGAACTTGCAACATGCTACTGCAGCAACGCCGGGTGCAATGATCAGGGAGTACATGATTGCATGCAGACCCCGGCCGCATTCCTGCACAGTGATATCACTGCAAATGCAGTTTTTCTCAAACAGACAAACAGACAACAGGGATGTGTCATGCAGTGAGCCGACCATTGC
Source organism: Tetradesmus lagerheimii (assembly GCA_902809745.2). Taxonomy (NCBI): domain Eukaryota; kingdom Viridiplantae; phylum Chlorophyta; class Chlorophyceae; order Sphaeropleales; family Scenedesmaceae; genus Tetradesmus; species Tetradesmus lagerheimii. The sequence goes on from CADDIJ020000067.1 coordinate 50,957, forward strand.
AAATACTTTGCCGGCCGTGTGTTTTGTATGTCTACAGCACGAGGGCGGCTGGGTGCGCGTACCTGGCAAGGCAGTGCTGAACTTGCTGAGCGCTGAAGTGCGCACGGTGGAGGAGTTTTTCAGCAAGGCCAGCATCCACTGGTGGGAGCTGCAGCAGGTGCGGCGCACGGCAAAGAAGCTACGCGCATGCCCTGCATAGGCAGCACATGTGAACTAGATGCCTGTGTGCACAGGGTTTGAACACGCCACGCGTAGCGCATTCATTCATTCATGTGCACGGCGCTTGGGTTATTCTAGTGCATGGAAGGTCATCGATCTCCCAGTTCATTTGACCCAGCAGCTGTACCATGGGGTGCACTCTGCTTGAGCTGCTGCTGCTGCCGCTGTGTTGCATGTAGGCTGCCCAAGGCCTGGTGCTGTCAGGCTCCCAGCTGGTGCACGATGAGTGGAGGCTGCGGGCAGCGCTGCTGCGCCACAAGCTGCTGCCAATGCTGGGCACGGACGACCCCGCAGAACCAGCTGCAGCTCTTGCTGCCGCAGCCCGTGCTGAAGCTGAGCGGCTCCACCACCAGCACCAGCAGCAACAGCAGCAGCAGCTGCTGCATGCGCAGCAACAGCAGGCGCTGCAGCAAGCTCAGGCTGGAAACATGGGGCCGGTGCTGCCGCAGCAGCAGCATGTGCAACATGCTGCACTTCCGCAGCAATATGCACCCGGGGCAGCTGGAGTGGTGATGGTGAACACGGCTGCAGGTGCAGCCTTTGCCTCACTGGAGCACCTCACACCACAGCAGCAGCAGCAGCTGGCAATGCAGCAGCTAACAATGCAGCAGCTGGTGCAGCAACAAGTGCAGCCGGGGGCACAGCAGGGCAGCTTTGTAGCCGCGGCCACGCAGCAGCAGCAACTGCAGCTTGCTCAACAGCCATACCTAGGGGTGCCGGCAGGACTGCAGCAGCAACCCAGCGGCTTGCTTCAGAGGCACCCTCAGCTGGTGCAGCAGCCGAGCTTGGGGCCGCCTGTTGTACTTGGCCCGCCACAGCAGCAGCCGCACATGCAAACTGCACTGCAGCAGCTGCATATGCTGGTGCAGCAACACAGCTCGGGTTCACCTGCTGCTCTGGGGCCGCAGCATTTGTTGCAGTACAATGCTGCTGTGCAGCAGGCCCATGCGCTGGCACAGCAGCCAGACTTGGGGCCACCTGCTGTGTTGGGCCAGCAGCAGCCGCTGCCGCCCAATGCTGTCATGCAGCAACAGCGGCAGCTGCCGCCGCCTTCAGTGCAGCAGCCAAGCCTAGGGTCACCTGCTATGCTGCAGCAGCATCCGTCTGGCGTCGCCCAGCAGCAGCAGCAGCAGCAGGGGCAGCACGCAGCACAGCTGGCACTGCAGCCGAGCCACGACTCAGCATTCTTGCTTCAACAGCCTCAGCCCGCGCTGATGCCTCAGCAAGAGCAGCATGCACTGGCAGCTCAGCTGCAGCAGACAAGTCCTCAGCAGGTGCCACGACAGCAGCAGGAGTTGCACCCTCTGCTGAGCGAGAGTGAGCTGAAGCACTGCCAGCTCAATGCAGAGGCTGCGCTGGGCACGGGCCACCTGACAGCGCAGCAGCTGCAGAAGCTGAGTGCTGCATTGGGCAAGCTGGGCTGGAGTGATGCTGCTGTTGCGGCGGCTGCAGATCACCACACGGCTGCGCTGCCGCGGCTGGTGCTGTACCTGTGTGGGTTGAGTGACGAGGCTCGTGGCGATGTAGCGAGGGCGATCAGCCATGCGGTGCAGCAGTCGGGCGTGTCTGTGGATGAGGCTGTTGGGCGGCTGGTGAGCAAAGTGCTGGACGGTACTGCACCTGGGCAGAGCCAGCTGCAGCTGCAGCACTCGCACCAGCAGCAGCAGCAGCAGCATGAGCGACGATGCTAGCTGGTGGCGTGAGGATGCTGTTTGGTAATGTGCAGCTGCAGGGACGTGCAGCAAGTAGGTGGCAGCAGCATGGGGTGGGGACATAGGATGTCGAAATATAGCAGGCAGTAGCAGCATGTTGACAGTACTTGTGCCAAGACAAGTTTGTAGGGCGGCTGTGATCACTGCATGTATGAATACAGAGACTGGACGCGCCAAGGGCTGGGGGAAGGGGGCAGGTTTTATTGTGGGCTGTATATGGGTGTGCACTGAACGCAGCCTTGTCCTGTTTATGACAGCCAGTGGTTGAGAGGCAGCACTGTCCTGAACCTGCCTACAAGGCAAGGGGGAGAGCTTCAGTCACAGATGACTCGGAAACACATGCACTGCTATGACTAGACACCACCGTTGTGTGCTGTGCATGGTTGATGAACAGCTGCAGGTTGTGGACCAGCATCAACGTGTGCTGCAGGGCACACGCCACAAGACTTTTGGCTTGTTTGGTGTGCCCATCATCTGACTGACTTGACGTGTGAACAGCGGTTTTTGGAGCAGTTCCTGTGCATGCTGTGAAAGAGCATAAGCTGTCATCTTGCCTGTTGAATTTACCTGGTCATGTACAGCAGCAGCATGATAATAGTTTGGGCAGTTGATATAAATGGCGATATCTGTGTTACTTGGACCCTATGATTGCATGACAAACACACTCGGCATACTGCCTGACTGCATGCCAGCATGTGATTTCATGGCCAGATAGTGAGTGGACAATGGTCGTTGTGTGCACCCGGCTGCTGTCTAGTTCAGTCATAGAGCAGTAATGTTCGATGCAAAGCAAGTGTGTTGCTCACTGTGAGTGCGAAAGTGCAAGCAGACTGATGACCTTGTGTTGTGTGTGGTCAGCTGTGCTCAGTCACTGAGCACTGAGTGCGCTGCTGCTGGCAGCAGCAGTACGGTACTGCCACGCAATGCTGCATGTAGCATTGTGTGGAGGATGTTAGCAGGCAGGGATCCATCACCACAACTGAAACAATGTATAAGGCTGTGCAGCTGTCATATGCCTGTCCTGCTGTACCAGGCTGGAAGCGTGGTGGTGGGTATATCCAACCTGAGCCTGGCAGCAGCTGCCTCGCCCCAAACGCAGCTTTGAGTTGTTCGTATGCTAGCTTTGTCAACAGGCGACGACCCTTAACATGCTGTGAAATTTTTACTGGCTATTGCGCACTGCGCACGCCAACCAGGGGCTGTCATGCGAAGAGGCCACATGATCAGGTGGCCCCTCATGGGTCCTCATGGTGTACTGGCACGTCGGCCCCGCTTGCTGATGGTGATGCCTATTGCTGACACACAGGTGTTAGAAAGAATTTTTTGCCCTCGATCAGCAAAGCCCAGCACACACAGCAGCACTGTCAGTGTCGCGGCTGAGCAAAGCCTAAAGCTACAACTCATCAATACGATAAAAACAACAATGAGATTCAGCTGAGGTACCGCCCACATGGGGCTGCTTGGCAGCTGCTTCGGAGCCTGCTTTGGCGGACCTGGCTCTGGTCTCCCTGGCGCCCTGCACGAGGTAGCAGCATCAACCTGTAGACCGTTTAACGCATGTTATGCTGTGGCTGACAGATCATGCCCGGACAACCTAGACACGTGCTGCCAGCTCCAGCTGCTGCTGTAGTGCTGCTGCTGCTGACTCTGACCAACCCCAACCCTTACAGCAGCCGTTCACCCACAGCTGAGCAAGCTGTTATCGTAGCATGTCGAGCAGTGCTTGCACTAGCGCAGTTGCAGCTCAGCACTCACCCCATCACTCAGCCCAATCCACCTCACCGCTTGTCACCTTGACCTGCTGCCTGCCACACCAACAGGGCTCCATCCGGGGGCAGCAGCGGAATGCTGTGGCACCGGGAGGGTGGCAGACAGTGCCGGATGATGTGCTGCAGGTGAGGCGACTGCACGCCACGCATATGAGCAACCACGCCAGATGCAGTACAGCAGGTGAGGCGACTGCACGCAACGCATATGAGCAACCACGCCAGATGCAGTACAGCAGGTGAGGCGACTGCACGCCACGCATATGAGCAACCACGCCAGATGCAGTACAGCAGGTGAGGCGACTGCACGCCACGCATATGAGCAACCACGCCAGATGCAGTACAGCAGGTGAGGCGACTGCACGCCACGCATATGAGCAACCACGCCAGATGCAGTACAGCAGGTGAGGCGACTGCACGCCACGCATATGAGCAACCACGCCAGATACAGTACAGCAGGTGCCATGCGCAGCGCATGCAGCACAAACTACAGCGCACGGGGGCATACGCAGCTGCAGGCACGCTGAACGCTTCTGTAATGTGCACACTATATCAGTAGCAGCAGCAGCATGAGCAGGACAAGTGAATGAGGTCCTAGGCGTCTCCCTCGCAGCCACCAGCTCAGCAGCACAGCAAGTCGGCCTGCTGCTTGCTCAAGCCGTACACACAGGGTGCAACATGGTAGCTGGCTGATGATGATGGTAGTGCAGTGCCTTGCCCGCAGCATCACTGACCATGGGTGCTATTCTGTATCTCTAACACCCGCGAGGTCTGTCACGTGTTGTCGCGCCAGGCTGTGCTGGAGTACCTGTCACCTGGTGAGGTGGCAGTGGTGCGGTTGACGTGCCGCCACTGGAGGGTCACGCTCAGCTGCTACACGCCACACCTCACTCTGCCCACGCGGTGAGGCTGCAGCAGCAGCAGCAGCAGCGGCAGACACAGTGGTTTTAACAATGATGTGCGCAACGCTGGGGTGCCATGTGTGCTGGCGCTCAGGCAAAGCAGCAGTCCCAAAGGTTGCCACCAGTAATCAACTGCAGCAGCATGAATGAAGTGGTTGTCATCCTTCTGCCAATTTGTCTGCTGCATGCTGCTTCCTGCGTGCTGCTGCTGCTGCTGCTGCCGCCAGGTTTCTGGGCGTGAAGGGTGCGCGTGGTGCGCTGAAGCGCGCTGGCCAGGTGTTCCCCGGCGTGCGCCAGGTCACCCTCAAACACGCCAACGGCTGGTGTGACCCAGTGCAGGTGCGCAGTTGTATACAAGCAAGTGATTGCCAGCGACCCAGGCAGCAGTAGACGTGAAGCCTAACAAACGTGAAATATTTTACAAGGACGACTAGTTTCGGCTGTTGAAAGCCTCATCAGGTCAAGTAGGCTGCCCAGGATGCATGCACCCCCCCACTGCTTGAGCCAGGGGCAGCCCGTGCGGCACTCTCTCTCCTGCAAGCACTGCTGGAGGCAGCATGCTTGTCACGCCGTCGAGCAGCAGAACGGGGCGCACATGCATTGTGTGCATGCGCATCTTGATCCAGTGAGGAAGTCCTCACTGCATAGAGCAGAGCTGTGGTGCTGCTCATGAACCGGTTAGGTCAGCACAAAGCCACGGCTGCCTACATTCTTTGTGCGTTTTATAACCTAATTCTCACCTGTACGTGTATGTGTGTTTCTGCTGCTGTCATGTCTCAGGCACGCATGGATGTTGAGCCTCTGGTGCGTCTTGAGTCGCGGCTGACCAGCCTTGAGCCGCTGGCAGCAGGCCTGCCTGCTTTGCGCCTTTTGCCATTCATCTGTACATGTGTGTTACTGCTGCTACCTCAGGCACGCATGGACGTGGAGCCTCTGGTGCGTCTCGAGTTGCGCCTAGTCAGCCTTGAGCCGCTGGCAGCAGGCCTGCCGCAGCTGACGCGTCTGGTGCTTGCTGACGCCACTTTCACGCGCGAGCCGTGGGCTCTGAGCCAGCTGGCGTGGCTCAAGGGGCTGCGGGGGCTGGTTGTGGCCTGGGACACGGGGCTGTGGGCACCGGGGCAGGTGCTGCAGGAGGGGGAGGCCCTGCAGGTGCGGTGCTGCTGCTGCTGCTGCTAGATATCATGCTGGTGCTGCAGGAGGGGCAGGTACTGCAGGTGGGGGGGGGTGCTGCTGCTGCTGCTGCTACACGGCGCTGAGTGTTCTTGTGCAAGTGCATAAGTTCTCTGGTTGATGAGACGAATTATTGCATGTTGTTGGGCGCCATATGCTCCACTGCTGCTGCCCAGGCAGGAGGTACTGAATACTCGCCTTTGTTGTCTGTCCGCTTGCTGCGGTGCTCTGCTGTGCCTTGTGGCTGTTGCCGTGGCTGCAGCCTTTGTTTGGGCTGTCGCAGCTGGCCGAGCTAGTACTGGCCAAGAACGCGTACCTCTTCCTGGGGGAGATCTGCCTGGGAGACTCAGCACTGGCAGCAGCAGCAGGGCTCAGGGGTTTAGCAAAGCTGGACCTCAGCACCATCAGGGTTCAAGACGAGGGCTTTGCCAGCCTGACAGCGCTGAGTCACCTCACCCACCTGAGCTTGCGAGGTCAGGTGAATGTAACGCTTGGGGTGTTGGCCCAGGTGTTTAGCATAACGACGAAATTGGAGGAGTTGAACCTGGGGTGCTTGGTGCCCAGCAACTGCGATCTGAAGCGCATTGCAGCAGCGCATGCTGGCAACAGGAGGTCCCAAAGCAGCAGAAGGCAAGCTGCAGAGCAGCGTAGAGCTGCACGGAGGCAGCTGGCGCAGCAGTTGCAGCAGCAGCAGGCGCTGACAGCACAGCTGCTGCAGCAGGAACAGGCAGTACAGTCTGCTGCTGCTGCTGCTGCTGGGACGTCGAGCAGAGCCAGCAGTAGCTCTGCTGTAGTGATCAGCACAGACCCTGCAGCAGCAGCAGCAGTAGGGCTGCCGCAGAGCAGTGAGGCTGACGCCAGGGTTGGCAGCGGCACTCGCAGGAGCAGCAGCCTCAGCCGCAGCAGCAACAGCAGCAACAGGAGCAGCAGGAGCAGCAGCATCGCCAGTAGTAGCAGCAGCAGCTCTAGCAGCAGCAGTGTGGTGCGGTTCTCGGGCGACGACTGGAGTACAGTGCTGCTGCCACTGCAGCGGTTGCGGCGGCTGAGCCTGCAGTCTGACCTGGTGCTACTGGGCAGCTGTGCTGCACTGCGTGGCATGGCCTGCATTACCCACTTAGAGCTGCACGGTGGAGCCAAGCTCCTGAGCGCTGGGCACTTTGCTGCACTGCCTTCCAGCTGGCTGAGTCAGCTAGCAAGCACCTCAGCTGCTGCTGAGGCCGCTGCTGACGGCAATGGCAGCAGCAGCCCCACGGAGCGAGAAGCAGCAGCAGCGCGTGTGCTGCGGGGCAGGGTGCCCTCATCGTCTTGCCTGGTGAGTGCACATGGAGCGTGGCCTGCATTGAAGTCCCTGCAGGTGGACAACTTGCAGCTTGCAGACGATTTTGTTGAAGGAGTGAGGCAGCTGGCAAGCTTGCGGACGCTGATAGTATCTGGCCCCTGCTTGCTGGCTCAGCCCCAGCAGCAGCAGCAGCAGCAGCAAGTGGTTGGCAACGTGCCTGTACAAAGACGGCAGCAGCAGCCGCAGGAGCTTACCAGCAGTCCAGCTAGTCTGCTGCAGCAGCAGCAGCCGCAGCGGCAGGGTCATGGCAGCAGCAGCTCTGCTGAGATACAGCCACCCAGCAGCTCAAGCGCTGACGCATCAAGGCGCCAAGCCATGCAGCTGCAGCAGCAGTTTCCAGCTGGTCTGTTTGAGCTTCGCAGCTTGTCAGGACTGATGCAGCAGCCGCAGGACTTTTGGACAGCAGGCAGTACCCAACACAAAGCCGCCCAGCAGTCAGTTACAGCCCCATCATTGACGTCAGCAGCAATAGGCGTCGAACACCAGGCTATCAGCAGCCCACATTCTCGTAGCAGTGACAGTGCGCCGGCATCACCACCAGCAGCAGCAGTTGGTGCTGCTGCAGCTGTAGGTGTAGTCACATCTGCCAGTGGCCTACCGGAGCTGGCAGTGCAAGCGCTGGCTGACCACACAGGCGCCATCGACGGCTTGGCAGGTTTAGGGTTTGACCAGCAGCAGCAGCAGGCTGCGCAGCTGACTGCAGACTTGGACATGCTGAGCAGGCTGTCTCCTTTGGAGCAGCTGAGCTGCTTCCAGCTGCACCTGCAGCAGCACATGCCCAGAGGTGAGTGCTCAAAGTACTGTGTGTGTTGGTGTGTGTGGCTCGCATGGCCACAGTGGCTGCTTCAGCTGTGTTTGAATGGTGTCATGTAGATGCAGCTGCACCTGCAGCAGCACATGCCGAGAGGTGAGCCAGCCGCAAGCCGTGATGCTCACATTCGTGGTGCAGGTTGGCTCCCCACAGGCTGCTGTTGATGCTATGGCTTGAATGGGTTATATGACGATGATGAGGCTGCTGTTTGTCAGCAGTAGTGAATAGTTGCTGCGCGAACAACACTTGTTAAACCAGCCTCTTCTGACCCGCCATGTCATTTGTGCTGCAGGCCTTGTCGTAACGCTGTGGCAGTCACCTCGCAGCACTACACTTCACAACGCTTCAGCACCAACCACTCTACTTTTTTGCCTGCTGCTTTGGGTTGTTCAAACGCAGGGCTTGTGCTGACGCCGTTTGCGCTGGTGCACCTATAGCAGCCACGACGCTGCTGCAGTCACAACGCTGCTGCACCAACCACCCCATTGCTCTCTCGCTGCTGTTCTGCATGCAGGCCTCGTGCTGACGCCGTTTGCGCTGGTGCACCTTGCTGCCAGCTGGGCGCAGCTGAGCAGCATCGCGCTGGACCTCACAGCAGCAGGCACGGGTGGCGACCCGCTGCAGCTGGTGGCGGGGCTGGCAGCCCTCACCAGCCTTCGCGACTTGTCGCTGCGCCTGGCAGGTGGGAAAGTTGGCCAACAATAGGCAGTGCGCTGCAGTGCGTAACGGCCTTGCTGCCATGTTGTTCGACTAGCGGATCTCAGCTCATGGCTGCAAACTGCAGCACATCTTGTACTCCGGTATATCTGGCATATGTCACGTAGTGCAAGTATGAATCGCCAACATACCAGGATGTTCTGCATTCATCATGTGACTGGCCATGTGTGCATGTGCCTCACCAGCCTACGCGACCTGTCACTGCACCTGGCAGGTGGGTAGGTTGTCCATACAGGCAGTGCACTGCAGTGCGTCATGGCCTGGCTGGCGGGTTTCTTCAACTAGCTGATCTCAGCTCATGGCCGCAAGATGCAGCACATCATGTTGGTCAAACAGGCAGTGCGCTGCAGTGCTTAACGGCCCATGCGCCTTGTTTGGCTCCTCAGTGGATGGGGCGGTGTCCCTGGTTCGGTATTATGGTGATGCCTGGGCTGGCATGTTGTGACCAGCAGCTCGCAGCTCAAGATTGTTTCAACCTGCAGCACGTCGCCTTGTGTCTGTGGCACATGTTGGTATATGGTGCAAGTATGGATTGCATACGCAACAGCCGTTCTGCACTCATCATGTGACTGGCCGGGTGTGCATGTGCTGCACTGCAGATGACTGCGATGCCACGGGCAGAGACATGAGCAGTGAGGGGCTGGCCTCCGCAGCATCAGCAGCAGCACGCCACGGCCCACAGCCAGCTCACAGTGCAGCGCAAACCCCCCAGCAGCAGCAGCAGCAGCCCCGCACCTGCTGGGCCAGCCTGCCGGGCAGCCTAGTCAGTGTTTCGCTGCACGGCTTTGCGCTGGAGCCTGCCGCAGTGAGGGACCTGGGCAGCGCCACACCACAGCTGCGGTGAGCGGTCATCGGGATGAAATGGCCAGCGTGCACTTATCACTTATCATCATCAAATCACTCATTCAAGCCAGCATGCACTGACGCATAGCTGCAACTCCACAAGGATCAGGATACATAGTGTGGCTTACAGTACCATTTGCATTTCGATATGGCGTATGCGCTGGAGCCTGCCGCAGTGAGGGACCTGGGCAGCGCCACACCACGCCTGCGGTGAGCGGGGGATGAGAACGGCCGGATTGGTTTGGATTGTACTGATGCATAGCTGCAACCTCCGAAGGATCCATGGTGTGGTGTATTGCAATCTGCAGTGAGGGACCTGGGCAGCGCCACGCCACAGCTGCCGTGAGCGGGGATGAGGATACATGGTGTGGCATAATGCCATCTGCAGTTCAGAAGGGGCTGATATCCAGTCCACTTGCCATGATGAAAACGGCCAGCGTGCACTGACAAATAGCTGCAACTCCCCAAGGATAAGGTGTTACATGGTGGGCGTAGTGCAAAATGCGGTATGACCTGGGCAGTGCCACGCCACAGCTGCTGTGAGCGGTCATGGAAGCGGCCAGATTTTTTTGGATTGTACTGATGCATAGCTGCAACCTCCAAAGGATCCATGGTGTGGCGTAGTGCAATCTGCTGTTTGACCTGGGCAGCGCACCGCCACGCCTGCGGTGAGCGGGGGGGGGGGGATGAGCCAGTGTGCAATACGGCTGTCCGGCTGTGTGGGGGTGAAGAGGGCCAGTGTGCACTGACGCATAGCTGCAACCCCCCAAGGACGTAATTACTTGATGTGGCGTAGTGCCATCTGCAGTTTGACATCAGACAATCTGCTTGCCATGGAGCTCCAATTAATCACTAGTACAATTTTGTGGAGGATTAGTCACTCACAAATGTGCATGCCCGCTTGCTGTCATCATATGGTGTGCTGCAGGCACCTGCGGCTGTTGCACTGCAACGTGAGCAGCGGCCTGCTGTGGGTGCTGGCACGCGCCACGCCACACCTGGTCACGCTGGTCGTCAAAGAGGCACCCCTGGCCGGCATAGGCACCAGCGGTGTGGCTGCTGTGGCAGCGCTGCTGCAGCTGCGAGCGCTGGCCCTCACACTGGAGCCGCACGTGGATGTGAGCCTGCTGGCGGAGCTGGCAGGGCTACGGTGGGTTTTGGATGGCGGCTGGGTTTAGAAGAGGTTTTTGCGGTACTGTGCTCGGGTGCAGGGTGTGAGGGTGCTGCAGGTGTTTACCATTCACCGAGCTTCGACCCATGCGCCTGCCGGTTGCTCCAAGTTTACCAGCCGTATCTGCAGCACTTGTTTGGTGATCAGCCGTGCCTCTGCACTCTGCACTCCGCTTTATGTTTATGCCGCACGTGGGCGTGAGCCGGCTGGCTGAGCTGGCAGGGCTCAGGTGGGATGGCGGCTGGGTTCTAGTTGAGGTTTCAGCGGTTCTGTGCTCGGGTGCAGGGTGTGAGGGCGCTGCAGCTGCCACCAGGCGAGAGATTGATTTGAAGAAAGATTGATAATGTACTAAAAAGATGAAAGCTCACACAGCTCTCCTGCCTGCTGCCGCTGCTGCTGCTGCTGCTGCCACCACCACTGCTGCTGCTGCCACCACCACTGCTGCTGCTGCCAGGTACCTGCTGCTGGACGGCCGCTCCAACACCGAGCTGGCTGGCGTCAAGGCGCTGCGCAGGCTGGGCTGCCTCAAGGCGCTGGTGCTGCCGCTGCTGCACCTGCACCACGCCGACAAAGGGCTGCTGGTGGCGCTGACGCTGGCGCTGCCGCAGACCATCATCAGTAACATCAGCGCAAACTTTGGCATGCACCACGGCTGCCAGGTGGGGGCAGCAGTGATGGGTGTATGCAACACCGTTGTGTCGTTAGTCGTTTGGGTTGTGTCAGCGGTGGGTGCATCTATTGCAGATTGGTCATTGTTGCAGTAACAGCTCTGCGTCTTTCACAGCAAGCAGCAGTAGCAGCAGCACATGAGCTGACACTTGAAGCTGCAGCCGGCAATCTTCAGCCAGCAGCCAGCAAACATCAAGCTGCATCCCCCAACCCTTACCACGCGTGCTTCTGCTCCTTGACACCGACCTGACGTACGCTGCCGCTGCTGCTGCTGCTGCTGTTGCGTGCGTTGCCTGTTTGCCCCCTCAGTGGTACAAGGTGTTCAGCCTGCGTGAGCGCGAGTGGTGGAGGGAGCCTGACGTGCCGTGGCACTGGTGAGGCATCACCAGCATGCAGCTGCTGCACTGCCTGCAGAGATGCAGACAGACAGGTGTCACAGTGTTGTTCAACCTTGCTGCCACTACAACTGCTGCATGCTAACCATTACGCAGCATCAACTACATCCTGTAGCTACAGGTATGTTATAAGGAACCTGTTACATGTCGGCTTCTGTCGGCTCAATGCAGAGCATCGCTCCCACACAGTGACAGCTTGACATCTGAAGCGCCCGTGCTGCTCTGCTGATGCTCACCGCAGGTACCCCACGCTGTGCATCTCGCCATGAACCTTGAGGGAGGGGGTGCGGTGGGGAAGACCTCCCAGCTGAGCGATCAGGCTTGCACCTAGTCAAGTCGTAGGGCTGTGAGCGCCAGCGTGTCAGGCGCTGTGCAGAACACATATCAGACGATAACAAAAAAGACAACACAAGGAGCTGTTGGACTTTTGGTCCATGCAGCAGGGGTGTAAGGATTCATGCGCTGCAGCCTTTGGTGCAGGCTGTTGCGTCGTGTGTTTTCAAATAACTCGCCACAGCCTGCGCATGCGGGGCTGCCGGCACAGGCGGTGCGCTGCTGCTGCTGCAAGAGCTTGCCTTCGGGGAAAGGGCAGTCTGGCATCATTGGTTGGGCCGGTGCATGCATGTATGCCAGCGTGTGAAGTGCATGGGTTGGGGAGGATATGGGTTGGTCGGCTCCGTATGTGGCTGTATGGCCATTGATTAAAGGTTCCTGAGGCCCGTAGTGAGGCTGCCGTAGGCTTTTTGTCTTTATTAGGCATTTGGTTTGCTCAGCTCAGGGTGCGAATGCGCCACCGCTTGATGGTGATTTGCTGTTCAGTCAGAACTCTGTGCATGCAAGTTGATGTGTAAACACAGCGGGTCCATCAAACGCCCGCGATGGTTTTTGGGGTCATGACTGATGCATCTGTGCAAGTATGCATGTGGAGACAACAGCGCACTGTGCAGCGCCGCAACGTGGCATAATCTGTCATGGGATCGTAGGTCCATGGTGGTCGCAAACACTGCCGTTCATCCCAGATGTTTGCCCTCCCAGTTCTGGATGCTCTGTCTAGCACATGGAATGGTGCCATTGCGCACATGAGCGCTCTGATCAGGTAGATCTAGGCACTTGCAATAGATGGACTTTTGATGGATGGTTGTTGGCGGTGGTCTGGATTTTGTGCTGGCAGTGCTTCATGTTTTGCTTGGCTCATGCTTTTTCCTGCAAGCCCAGATGTGTCAGGGCAGCAGCGCACATGATCCTGAGCCTGTATGGGGCAATTTGCAAAGTTTTCTAAGGTCATCTTGCTGCTTGCTGGTGAGCGCTTAAAAGGGTGCAGCCCGTGCATGCCGTCAGTGTTGGCTGCCTTACCTACGATTTGTGCGCAATGGCACAGCGCACTGTAATTGATGCATTTCCAAGTGGCTGCCGTGTCACACCTAGTCAATGTTTGCCATAGGATGATTTGATTATGCAGGGTTGTGGCGCCAAGCCCACCTGCATTTAGGCTTTGTTGCATTTTGGCATTTTGGCTTGGTAGGATTTGAGCTGGAGTTACAAACTGCAGAGCAGTGCGGCCATACCTTGGTCCAGGTGGACGTCAGGATGTTGTATGATGATTATGTGGTGCCAGCAACAGCAGCAGCGCCCCCTGGTGTTTCCATGCAAGTTATGAACTGACAGCAGCTGCAGGCGCGATAGCCGCAGCCTACTAGCAACATCCATGCCACGGCATCACATGGCCAAGGTAGTGTCACTGCATGCAGGGGAAGGGTGTCACTGCATGCCTTGCTGCTTGGGTGCTGCTGTTACTTTTACATGGCATGTATGTGATGTGCAGGCAGTGGCCATCATGGATCCCAAGTCTTTTATGGCCGAATGCAGCTCCAGCACTTGTTGCTTCAATCCGTTCGTGCTTACGTTGTACCCCATGATTGAGCCGGATGAAACTTACATGGCCTGCATGCTGCAGTCTGTGTTTAGTACTTGTGCTTGCATGTTGTCAATCCTGCTGGCGGAGTTGCACATTCAGCTAGAGTGCTACAAAGTTTCCATATGCACTTCTGCAGCCCTGCGCAGCCCTGCATGCAGGCTGCAGCTGTCAAAATGGCCCTGCTGTAAAGAAGTTAGCGGTTACCTGCTGTGCAAAGCTCATGCGTGCCGTACGTTGTATGGTTTGATGAGCAGCTATGCTACGAATGGCTTGCATTGATGTTGGCTGGGTTGCGTGTCGTGTAACATAAAGTCTACTGCACCGTGGTGGCTGGCTGCAGCACCACGTGATAGTACAGCTAACGGGTTGTAGTGCTTTGACAGCATGACCCAGGAGGGTGTCGTGCATTCTTTCAATTGACTTCGCTGCTACAGGCTGTCTCAAGTCCTATGTAGCCTACGTCTAGCGTCTAGGGAGTCCTAGCCTGGTACAACAGCCGTAGCACTGGTCACCACGGTGTAGTGAGTGCTAGGAGTGTTGTGGGCTCATATTGCCTGTATGAACATGTGTTCCTTTTACACTGGGGCCCCCTTCTGGCAGTATGTAAAGCCAAGACAGCCCTTTTGGCAAAAGGCTTCTGCTTCTTGCCTCTGGCTTCAGAAGTTGTACTGTCAGTAGATGTGGCACACCATGGTGCCGTCTGTGTTTCAGCCTGAGGTTTCTGTTGGACAGAGCAAGTCGCGATTCAACGGAGCAGCCTTCTAAGCTCCGCGTGCCATGCCATCCCAGCCAAGCGAGCCAACACACCCGGTGAATTTTTCTGCTGCACTGTCAGGCAGCCGTGTACTGCACATGTGGCCTGGCAACTTTGTACTGCCCACCCTGTGTACCGCATCATCATGTGATCACAGCAACGCCTTTAAATGATTTCAAATGTTTTCCGTATCAGCCATGGTCAAGCAGGACTTCTGGGTGGCTCGTCAAGCCTGGGGCTGGTCCGACCAGGCTGCTGTCTTGTGCTTACCATAGGCCGAACGTGTGCTTTCAACAGCGGCAAGTCTTGTAACAGCAGCTGATCACCAAGATGCCACCAACTACTGCTTTGAAGCTCGTGAATGCTGCGGAAAATAAGTAATATGCCATGTCAGCACGAAGTTGTGGGGCGTGTCCGGAGTGGCAGAAAAGAGCATCCCTCCATCGACCTCGAGGATTGATCGGTGCCCCTGTACCAACAAAATCACTTGCTGTATCTATAGACGCGTTATACTCTGTAGATCAACACGCAGCAGCGTCCCCGTTGCTTGTCGAAACATTCTCTCGCCAGATCCATGCAGCACCTGTAGCAAAGTCATGGCGCTTTCATATGCTTTGCGTGGGATACTTCAGCAAGGCGCGGGACTTCTAGGACAGCCTGGAATACTGCATAATGCTGCTGCTTCTGTCGGAGTCTCGGCACTGCAGCGAAGAGCAGCCAGCTCGCACGCTGAAAACACAAATACGTTTCTTAGAGAGGTGAGTGATGTCAGGAGCATCATGGCTGCATCGGTGGGCGCTCAGAAACGCCCCAGCTCAGCAGCTGACTGTATCCACAGCAGCAGCACCTGCCGCTGCAGTTGTATTTGCTTGCATTGGCCTAGAAGCAACAACCTCATCCCTCCGCAATCACTGTCTCGAACATTTAACTTACTTAATGTTGCATGCTGCTACTCGCCATCAGCTTCTCATGCTGATTGAGCAGTTGTGTGCAATACGGAGCTGCCATAGGATGGCATGCATAAAAGTCAGTACTTTGACCGCCTCGGCATGCATACAGCACCGCAAGCATACCAGTAGCTACAGCACAGCCACAGCTGTTGCAGTAATCCCGCCTGTCTGCTCTGCTGCACATGCTGCAGCAAAGGCATGCGCCTGGCCACGCGTTTCTGCTCCAGCACTGTCCAGAGTAGCAATCCAAGTCTTATGCTGCAGTGTGACAGTGCCAAGCTGGCACTTCCGCATGATCCTGCAGGCGCTGAATGAGCTGCAGGTTATACAGAGGCTCAGGAGCTGCTGCCTTACTTGCGTAAGCCTGGCATGTCACATGTCTAAACTGACTTATGTTGTCCATTTGTCATTCTGCTGTTCTGCAGGCTGCAGAAGCTGCTGCGCTACCCGTGTGTGCCTGGCATGTCACATGTCTGAGCTGCCTTGTCATTTTGCTCGTATCTTGTTATTCTGCAGGCCTTAAATGAGCTGGAGTACCCGGAGAAGCTGCAGAAGCTGCTGCTGACGCCCAACAGGGAGATGGGCGTGGAGCTGGTCGTGCAGATGGACTCAGGCGAGATCGAGGTCAGCAGCCGAATTTGTTATGTAACATGTTGTGTATGTGTTATTTGGTACAATGTGTCAGGCTTTAGATGAAGTAATAGGTGAAAGAAGACGGTTGCAGCTGGCATCGAGTTTGTTATACTCAACGGCTGAGAGATTGCAAGACAGACACAGCAGCAGCAGCAGCAGCAGCAGTGCACTGCCAGTGGGCCTCAGCCGGCAGCGGCTGCTGAGCTTTCTGTCAGCCACTGCTGCTCCTGCTGCTGCTGTCAGCGCCTTTCTAATTTGTTGTAGCAAGGCGTCAATGCTCACGTTGTGCATTGTCACAGCTGCATGTGCTGCTGCTGTTGGTGACCGCAGGTGTTCAATGCGTATCGCGTGCAGCACAACAACAGCAGGGGCCCCTTCAAGGGGGGCCTGCGCTACCACCACCAGGTGGACCTGGATGATGTGCGCAGGTAAATACAGGTGCTGTTGCAGGCAACAAAAAATGTACAGACCATCCTACTTGCAGAACATAACCAGCAACGCAAGTTGACCTAAATGATGTGCGCAGGTGCTACGTTGCTGCTTTTTAAGAATACATCTGGGACCAGTCACCATCTCACGGTGGTGTAGACGGTACAGTCGCTGCTGCAGGCAACCATTCGACACGCAGACAATCCTTGCGGTTGCGTAACCAAATCAGCATTGCATCGACAAGCCAGCAGTACGATTCTCACAGCAAGCATCACTTTGCGCCCTCTGACCAATCTTACATGCAGCCCTTTCGTGTCGCTCGTGACTTGCAAAGATTGCTGGGGAAATGTCCGCTTGAAGGCGCCAAGGGTGGTGTGATTGCCCGCCAAAATTTGGTGTAAATCCTTGAAAGTACTGCTGCCACAGGCGCCATGAGTGCCGCAGCCCATGCTCCGTAACCCGACCAGCAGCTGACTGTCACTTGACACATGTACTGCTTGACACATCGCATGTCCTGCTGCTTTTGTGCGCGCAGTCTTGCGTCGCTCATGACGTGGAAAACAGCCGTGATGGACATCCCCTTTGGTGGAGCCAAGGGGGGCGGCACTGAAATCTGGTATCCTGATCTGATGCTGCTGCCACAGGCATCATGAGTGCAGTAGATTCACACATGCACTGCTTGACACATCGCATGTCTTGCTGCTGTTGCAAATGCAGTCTGGCGTCGCTCATGACGTGGAAGACAGCAGTGATGGACATCCCCTTTGGTGGCGCCAAGGGGGGGGTGACGGTGGACCCGAAGCGCCTCAGTGAGAGGGAGCTGGAGAAACTCACTCGCAAGCTGGTGCAGGTGCGGAATAGGGCTGGGGTTTTTTTAGCAGTTGTTGCACTTTGTTCATGCTGGTTGTCCTGAAAGCTGGAGAAACTGACTCGCAAGCTGGTGCAGGTGCGGTGGTATAACACACGGCATAAACTGTCCTGGGTGCTGCTGTGCTGACAGTGGTATTGTGGTAACGCATCGTTACACTAAACATGTGCATTTGTGGCTCTAACTGCTAGCCCATCTGTCACCGCCGCAGGCCATGGAGATTATGGGCCCCAGCGTCGACAATGATAGTGTGGCACTTATGGATTGCTTCTGTCGCTTTACTTGAAGCAAGACACATTGTGTATCTCTCACACCGCAGGCCATCAATGCCCCAAGCAATGACAATGATGAACTTGCGTCTGTCGCTCTACTTGAACAGGGTGTTGTTCATTCCGGCCAGCACCGACATCATCGGTCCAGCAATCACCATGGCACAGTGATCCCAATGAACTTGCATCTGTCGCTGACCCTGAACCGCAACCCTATCTGCCACCTCCGCAGGCCATCAAGGAGATCATCGGCCCCAGCGAAGACATCCCTGCTCCAGACATGAACACAGGCGCGCGCGAGATGGCCTGGTTCTTTGACGAGTACAGCAAGTACAAGGGCTTCAGCCCGGGGGTGGTCACGGGCAAGGTGGGCAGTCATTTCCAGCTGCAACAACATACTGAACTAGTTGCTTTGAGGTGATTGTGCTGCAGTGTGGCAGTGACGGGTGATTCACGAGTACAGCAAGTACAAGGGCTTCTCCCCGGGGGTGGTTACGGGCAAGGTGGGTGTTGTGGTCAAGGGGTTAGGGTTACGGGTGTGCATGGTTGAAATTTTTTTGCTGTTGCTGATGCCAAAGCTGTGACGGGTTCCTCCCTGCAACCCTCACCCCCTAAACAGAAAGTACAAGGGCTTGAGCCCGGGAGTGGTCACGGGCAAGGTGCGCACTCGTTTCCAACTGCTGAACTAGTTGCTTTGAGGTAAGTGTGCTGCAGTGTGGCAGTTACGGTCGACTGACGAGTACAGCAAGTACAAGGGCTTTTCCCCGGGAGTGGTCACGGGCAAGGTAGGTGTTGTGGACAAGGGGTTAGGGTTACGGGTGTGCATGTTTGATTGAGTTGTGTTGTGGCTGCTGACAAAGCTGTGACGGGTACAACCCTACAACCCTCACCCCAGAAAGTACAAGGGCTTCAACCCGGGAGTGGTCACGGGCAAGGTGCGCATGCGTAACCAGCTAGCACACCCTGCCAGCCTAGTTTTTTGATGGTTTTGCTGCTGTGTGAGGGTGACGGATGCTTGGTGGGGCAACCCCACCATGTACCAAATCTACTCACCACCTGCTAACGTCTGCCGGTTTGCTCCATTGTTGTTGTGCAGCCGGTGCACCTGCACGGCAGCTAAGACCGTGAGGCTGCTACTGGGCGGGGCACGGCACTGACACTGCACGCTGCGCTGCTTGCCGACTCACCACGTGCCACCTGCTGCTGCTGCTGCTTGATTGCTGTGCAGCCGGTGCACCTGCACGGCAGCTTGGGTCGCGAGGCTGCTACTGGGCGGGGCACTGTGTACGCCATCAGGGAGATGCTCAAGGCACAGCACGCGGGGAAGATCCAGGACCACAACTTCGTGATCCAGGTGGGTGGCACGCGGTAACACAGCTCTCCAAAATCAAAGTGACCCACATAGCTATGCAGCCTGCCTCGCATGGACTGCGTGTGGCAGGTGATGGGCAGCTGTGAAGCATTGTGCTGTTGGTACATTGTCCACTGTAAGGCAACACAGGGCGGCAGCTGATATGTGCCGCAGGCCTTCCATCATTGAAATACCTGTCTACTACATGATAAGCAAGTTTGCTGGCCGTGTCCTGTTACTTTCATCTGCTGCCGCAGGGCTTTGGCAATGTGGGTGCGTGGGCGGCAGACATCCTGACTGACCACGGAGGCAAGGTGCTCGCTGTGAGCGATGCATTCGGCGCCATCCAGAACGAGAATGGGCTGGACATCAAGGCACTCCGCGCACACGTGGCAGCAGGTGCGTCATCATATGCAAAACAATTCACCAGAACGAGAACGTGCGGGATGAGAAGGCACTGCGCGCACACGTGGCAGCAGGTGCGCCATCATATGCAAGATGCTGTCAACCCAGCTGTTGCCGCAACATTTTGCTGTGATGCTGTCTAACCGCCTGGTCTAATCATTTCCGCGCCTTTCAGCAGGGGAGCGAGTGGACGTGAAGGCACTTGGGGCACAGCAGCTGCATGTTTTGCTTTCGTTGGCCTACACTCTCGTCATTGCTTCCTTCTTCCACCATGCAGGCAAGCAGCTGGTGGAGTTTGGTGGTGGTGGCGCTGTCCCCAAAGAAGAGCTGCTGTACATGCCGTGTGACGTGCTGGTGCCTGCCGCGATTGGTGGCGTGATAGACAAGGGCAACGCAGACAAGCTGCAGTGCAAGTTTGTGGCAGAGGCGGCAAACGGGCCCACAACACCCGAGGTGAGCTAGTTGTACAGAGTTGTTGCATGCCTTGAGTTGCTGCAGTCTGCTGTGTGGTTGGTTTCTTGGGCTGCTGATGCTGTGCGACTGCGCGAGAATGCTGGCTGGTTTTGAGCGCGGTTTTGGATTCTTGCCTGCCGTCATTGGTGGCGTGGTTGCCATGGACAAGCTGCAGTGCAGGTTTGTGGCAGACGCGGCAAGCGGGCCCACAACGCCTGAGGTGAGTGAGTGAATGCATGTCTGTGTTTATGTAGGGTTCGTACAGTATGCCGCAGTCTGCTGTGTGGGTGGTTCTGGGGCCGCTAATGCCATGCTGGCAGTACAGCTACAGCACTAGGGCCTGCAGGCACAATGCCGTGCGTGGCAAGGGCACCATTGCCCTGGCTGACACCCACACAACCACTCATCATGAATGGTGACTGACGCACAAAATTGTGTTGCCACATTGATTGTTCACTCCGCTTCCACCGTGGCGCTATTCTGCGTGGCAAGGGCACGCTTGCCCTGGCAGGCATCCATGCGAGCACTCGTGGACGGTGACTGGCGCGCACCATCGTGCTGCCGTTGCTGTTTTTAAAATCTTCCCGGGTGGCGCTATCCTATATGTGACAAGGGCACCATTGTGCTGCCTGAAATCTACAAATCGACACGTGCATGATGCATATTTTATTCACTGTCTGTACTGTTTGTACTCCGACCACAGCGTAAAGCCAGCTGGCGCAACAAGAGCATCATGCGCTGCCAGTCTTATAAAGATGCAAAGGCACATATCATGCACAAGCGTTTTGTCGTGCCTCTGCTCTTGCCGTTCATGCACTGCCAGGGTGACGCCATCCTTCGTGACAAGGGCATCATTGTGCTGCCTGACATCTACACCAACGGGGGTGGCGTGACGGTCTCCTTCTTCGAGTGGGTGCAGAACCTGCAGAACTTCAAGTGGGACGAGGACGACGTGAACAGGAAACTCGACAGGAAGATGACAGGTGGGACATGTGCTGTTGTGTTGGTAGTTTGGCAGTATCTGGCCCCTGCTCGTCAGCCTTCTGGCCGGCTGGTTGGGTACCCACCACTGGCGTTTCCGTAGTGGACCTCCTCTTTGGTTGCCCCCTCTTGATTGAAACACGTGTAACTGATTGATGTGTTGGGGCAGGGTTTTGAGAGTGTTGATGACAGGGTTTTAGGCCAAAGCCGCTTTGGATCGGCTCTGGATGAGACCTCTATGCGACTGGGTGACGTAGGAGCTGCAGAACTTCAAGTGGGACGAGGATGACGTGACCAGGAAGCTCGACAGGAAGATGACAGGTGGGCAGGGTTCTGAGAGCGTTGAAGGCAAGGTTTTAGACAGGGTATCAGACCAAAGATCTGGATGAGACCTGTGTGCGACTGGGTGACATAGCAATTGCAGAGCTCAGGCGGGACGAGGATGAGTTGACGGTCAACAGGAAGCTTGACAGGAAGATGACAGGTGGAGAAGGGTTTGGGGGTTGTTGATGGGATCAGGGTTTTGCACGGTCATGGGCTGTGGTGGTTATGTGTGTCTTTGCAGAAGAGATTAGTTTGACATTTGCAGGATGCATTGTGACAATGACAAGGCTTCAACACGATCATCGGCTGGGTTGCAATGTCTTACACTTCTCCTGTGCTCCCTCTTTCTTCCGCTCCTGAGGGGCGCGGGGCCGATGGCGTTGATGCTATGGCTTAATGGGTAACATGATGATGATGATGATGACACTTCTCCTGTGCAGCTGCTGCACGTTTGGCTGACCAATGTCATGCAACATGTTATATGACACAGATGCCTTCCACAAGATCTGGACCATCCACAAGGAGAAGAACGTGCCGCTGCGTGTGGCAGCGTTTGTGAAGGCACTGCAGGAGGTCACGCGCGCTGAAATCCACCGCGGCTTCGACTAGGCAGTCATCTGAAGCAGCCAGCAGCAGCAATGGGGTGCAGATTGCAGCAGCATCAGCAGTAGCAGCAGCGGCGGCGGCGGTGGCAGCAGTGGCCTGGCGCAGAGGCGCAGACACTGCAAGAACATCACATGCGCCTGGATGCCATCCTATGGTAGTACCAGCTGTGTTGGTGGCAGCAGCCTGAGAGGGGCGGTGGCAAGACAGCGACAATTGTGGCGGCTCAGGCGGCACCTGCAGGCGTGATTGATAGTCCTCAGCGGCGGTGGGCTGCTGCCGCAGCGGGCGCTGCGTCAACGCGCCGCCTCAATGCGCCGCCTCAATGCAGTGCATTATAGAAACAACAATGGCTGTAACGTTGAACGTTACATACAGTGATGTTTTTTATCCAGGAACCCACTTCATGATGCAGTTGCACCTGAGCCTGTGCTCGAAACCATGATGGTTTCGCTCGCAGAAAGAGCCTATACTATTGCTGCAGCAGTACCCATTCACGGCACGACGCCGGCATCAGGTGCTGCTCATGGTTGTTTCGGCTGGCAGCTGTGCAGCCCATGGCTGTGTAGCCTACACGGTGCGGCACTGGATTTTTACCTTCATTGCCGCATTCATCGCCGCGGCATGTTACTGTCAGAGGCACCATCCCCGATCGCGAGGGTGAACCAACACCGTGTTACTTGAAGTAACTCTTGTGATCCAGTGTCAATGCTCTCCAAGGTAAGATATGCCGTGTTTGTCCACTGTTGTTACACTTGGGCCTTGAGGAGCCACCAGACTGCCAGTGTGCAGGACAAAAGGCGCACCCGCACCCTGCACTGCTCTGACGTCACGTGCTGGTAGCAGGCAGCACCAACCCATGACATGACAGCTGGCTGCCTGAAGCCTCAACCTCCACCAGCAAACTCAAAACGCAGTGCATGGCAAGGTGCACTATCAACCACAATAGGCTGGGCCCACCGCCCTGCCAGTGCAAAACACCGCGACACAAGCAAGCTCATGCGCTGCACATCCGCAGCAGCACTGCCACAACGGATGTAGCAGGCCTCACCTAGAGAGCCGTTTGATGCAGCAGATGCATCTCAAAACAGCAGCTGAACAAACAATTGCCCAAGCCACCCAATCTGCGCATGGCGCCATCGCCACAGCGCGGGCGTTATTTCTTCAAGCACAAGCCCCTGCTCAAAACTGCGGGTGCACCGCATGATACACGTGTACACACGCCGTGGCACATGCAGCGCGCCTCAGCACACTTCAGGCGCCCCTGTGCACGTCACACGAGTGTCACTTGTTAAACATGTGCAATCCGTGCAGCACGAGCAACCGTCCAAGACACACAAAGCAAAATGCAATTCCAAGGCCCCTAACGCAAAAAAGGAGACAAGCTGTATGTATACTCCTGATCAGTGCTGCTGTACCTGTATAAGTGTTAAGCCAGGCCACTTTTGGACCGCTGGCAGCGCCAGCACCCAAAGCCAGCCAGACAAGCCACCAAAGCAGTGCTGCACAGCATTCTGTAACTGCAAAGAGTGTGCCACGTCATCAGTGATGGGTTTCACCTCATCAACAGGCGGCTGGCAGGGTCAGCATCCAAAGCCAGCATGATACACCATCACAAGCAGTGCTGCTGCAGCTGCAAAGAGTGTGCCACATCAGCGATGAGGTTCGCCTCGTCACCTGGCGACTGGCACTGCCAGCACCCACAGCAAGCAAGTGCAGCCAATCACAATCAATGCTGCTGTAACTGATATAGTTTGTATACATATTTGTTTGCAACAGTAGAGCGGGCGGCTGGCAGGGCTAGCGGCAGCGCCAATGTACCACCCTTCTGCACTGCCAGAGACGAGCCACAAACAAGCCAGCAGCAGCACCAACAAACACATTCAAACCTGGGACACATCTGATAAAATTTGGTGTCCTGGTTCCATCCAGATCGTCAAAAACAGCATGACACAAACACAGCAGACACACTGCACATGTGAAGTAGAGTGCATGTGTCGCTAGCGGCATTGTCGTCAAGTGCAACCGTACTCAAATGATTGCTGTGGAAACGCAAGCTTCCAAACAAGTCCTTCAGTAGCTGCCCAGGGTATGCCTTTTTGCTGTCTACCAACTGCTGTGGCTGCCAACCGTGCTTGCTGTTCTCTTTCTCTTTGCGGCAGCCATATGTGTTGTTTTACGGGTGTAACTTAATTGGGCACTGCCGCCGGTGCCCTGGGCCACCCGAACATGTGCAAAGTAACTAACACAATAACACGGCTAATCTGACAATACTCAACATGACGGCACCAGGCACAAGCAGCATTGGACACCACATAGGAAGCCACACAGGACACAAGACATAGTACACGCGGCGCAGCAAACATACTTGGGATGCTTGCGCAACCAGCACGGCCTCTGCCTGCCGACTCGAAGCAAACAGCTCAAGCTGTGGCTACTCTGCATGCCTTCAACGTCATACATTGTACATTTGGCGTACATTTGGCGCGACTGAGCGCTCTTGCGTAAAGCCATGCAAGGCAGCACAGCCGCAGCAATCAACCTTGCGCCCACCTTTGAACAGCACAGCCACACACATGGTGCAGGCGGTAACCAAGACACAGAACCCTGAAAGAATAACAGGAAAGTACGAGCAAAGTAACACATATTGCATGGAGAGCACAGCTTGCGCTCCTTACACACCCATCTGCCAAAACAATCAGCAGGGTTGCCGTAAAAACGCAACATGAGGAATAACACAAGTGATGACGAGAGTCGATGAGATGCAGGACTCGTCTGCAGTACACAATCTGCCGAGGCTTTGGCAAAACCCTTTGCCAACAGCTCGTCACAACACAAAACGTAGCAACAGCACATAAGTTTGGACTGCAAGGGGACAAGCAAAGAGGATATGAATACATCTTGGGTGCACACGTTGCAAGCACCACTTGTTATTAACGTCACCACCGTGCTTCACAACCAATTTGCAACGGCTTCAAAGTCTCAACTCCACACAATGCTGTATGCAGCTGCTTTGAATGAAATGCAGCAGCTGCTAAGACAATCGCCAGCCCTTCGGTGTTGCAGAAGGGGCTTGTCACAAATCACTGCAACAGATATACACGTGTTGTACACACCACAGCGGTGTAGCATCAGTCAGGCACGAAGCAGCAGTCAAAGGCCCCAGCTGCAAGACGCAACAGCAGCACGCTTACCAACGAAAGCGTTGGCAGGGGTGCTGCTGCCGTGCCTGCAACATGGTTGGGTTCTGCAGCGATGCAGGTTTGTAAAAGTACATGTGCCTTGCTTCTTGAGGAGTGCCATGCAGTGTGCCCAACAAAATGTGCACACGTGTGCGTCATCACTCTGTCTCGCCTTGACAAGAGATTTCGGCACATCACAAGCGCATACCCAAAATACATCCGTCACAGAATGTTGTGTTGTGCCCTGCGACCGCCATGCAGCCTCGTGTACATCATGCATGCAAGCGGATGCATGCCCCTCTAGCCAAAAACAGCCATCAGCAGCACAGATACACCACAACAAAAGCATATCCTGCTCTGTCCATAGCTGCTTGCCTCTGCAGAGCACAATGCAAATAGAAGTGGTGCTGCACACAGCATGGCACACCACAATAACTGCATTACGCCACTGTTCTGCATTGCTGTCAAGCCCAGACGCTTGCTGAGCGTCACTTGCACGCACGCACGGCAGACTGTCTGCAGCAATACAAACAACACGCACACCAGCGCTTCTGCTGCATACAGCATTGCCACAGTATGCCAGCCGTACAGCATCAGCCTGCACAGGTGGACTACTGCAATAATTGAAGCTGTGTCAAGCCGTCCAAGGTAATCGATCAAGCCACCAACAATGCTCTCAGCAATGCTGTTTGTGTAGCCCAATCCCTGCGTGCATTGCAGCAGCAGGCAATGCTACAACACACTGACAGTGACAGCCAGCGAGAACGCACAGCAATGCAATGCAAGCACCTAAACACAAAGGCATGCAAGTGTGATCACTGGATACTGCTAGACGCCACTCAACATAAGCAGTCACAGAAAGGCCGACAGCTGTCTCCTACGCCTGGCACCTGAACCTTGAAGTAGCTTATACTGAGGCTGCAGTAGATAGCATGTAACCAGCCACTCTCGTGACGCCAACACAATGAACACGGTGTGACACATGGCACTGTCAAGCACATATATGAGTGCCATCACAAGCCACATACAGGCACTGCCAGGTACAAAGATGTTGCATCATCGCCAGTCACCTCAACACAAACATATTTTGCCATCATCGCGCCATCATAGTCGCGCACGTCAATTCCACATGTGATTTTGGGTACAACAGCATGAGATACCAGGTTGCCTAATTGACACGTAAAATTCAGCTGTGCTAAGCCTCAGCATAGTACACTTGGGCATCTGACGCCACAGCAAAAATCCACTTGCCTTGACACAGTCGACCGTGATATGAGTACAAATACATAGGTTCGTGCCAACACAGCGCAGCCTGATAAGTATCAGTCGCCATATGTATATCAAGTACATCATCATAGCAGTATGCATGACACACATGACGCCACCGCCAGGGGCATACAAACAGCCACCGAAGGTGTGCTGCTGCAACCCCCAAGAATGCACACTCGACAAAGTTAACTGTCATATTTGTGTTATATGACATACACAAGAGGCCCAGCCAAGCTGCTTGCATGCTGGCATCACGCCAACAGCCATTCCTCGCATAGTATACACTGCAGCTGGTCGCCCCTAGTGCCTTTCACAGTACGGGCATTTGTGCCTGCAAAGCACAGTCTGATTGTATACAGCACGTTTCCTGGGCCATATCAGTCTGAAGTTGACTGTAGCTCGCCCTAATCCGCAACACAACAGATCCATCGCGCCCCGTGCTGCACTTCCCTCGCAGCTGCATCCTTGCACCACACCTCCCTGTCCGCCTGCAGCTTCAATCTTGTATGCTTGATCTGCCAACACCACATCACAAATCTGGCGCTGCTGCTGCTGCTGCGCAGCCTGCAGGTCTCTTTCTCGTGCCACACCGCCGCAGGCTTTTACATGTCTGGTGCGAGGCCGCGGCGCTGCTTGACGCTCTCCGGGGGCACGCCGTAGCCCATGTCCACCCACTCCTGGCGCAGCGCCCTGAACGCGACCTGCGGGGCGTCTGGGCCCAGGCTGAACTCGTGGCTCAGGCGCTCAGGGGTCAATTTCTCAACCATCACCTGCAGCAGCAGCAGCAGCAGCAGCAGTTTTGTGTGTGGGTGATGGCTTGACAGCAGTTTGAGGGGCGTCTGGGCCCAGGCTGAACTCGTGGCTGAGGCGCTCAGGGGTCAGCTTCTCAACCATCACCTGCAGCAGCAGCAGTTGTGTGGGAATTTTGAAGGAGGAGCACATTGCACTGTGTGCGGTGAATCCCACTGACCATTTGTAAGGTTTGCAATTTGAAAAGCAATAGCGTAATGCGACTGGCTACAGCTACTGTTGAGACAAGTTCAGACTATTGTTGACTCTGTTTTGTCGTATTACATGGAAAGCGACGCGTTTCGGGCTCTTCACCCTTCATCAGGCTTCAATCCTGTGAACACGGACAGAATCAACAAACACTCGCCATCAGAAGCACACAGCAACTGGATGGCCGCAATGGCTCTGGATGGCCGCAATGCTGCTGTCAAGCACATGCGTCTATTCCGCGCCGCCACGCCCACTTTGTCCTCTCCCAGGATCTTGAGGATGAATTTGAACAGCAACTTGACTGTGTGACTGGTTACAGCTGCTGCTGGTGTGCAGTTCAGACTGTTATTTTTGTCGCATCAAATCAAGAAGCATTTGCGTATGATCCGCCGCTCGCCCACCTTGTCCTCGCCCAGGATCTTAAACATGGCGTTGCGGCATCTTACAAATGCGCTTCGAGCATACAGAGCTGGCACACCTCCTGTACCATAGCAAGTCCGTGCGAGCCAACAGAAGCTCACCTTGTCCTCTCCCAGGATCTTGAACATGGCGTTGCGCGCGTAGCCGTCAAAGCCCTCCCAGCCAGCAAAGTTGCGCACCAGTGCAAACCTGGACGCAGCAGCAGCAGCAGCAGCAGTGTAACCGGCATGATTGAGTTAGCCAGCCAGCTGACGCAGCGCTTCACATCGCATGCACAGCACATGCGAATCTGCCAACGCAGGGATGTGTGGTATCCCCGGGCAGGACGAACAGCTGCAGCAGAAGGGGCCTGCACATCGCGCCGCCAGGTGCAAAGCTCGCAACATACCAATAGCAGCATGCTGACTTCAGGCGCATAGCTTCTGAATCACAGAGCCGCATAGTTTCCAAACCACATAGCCGCAGAGCTGCAACCCACACCAAGCAGCTGCACACGCGCCGCGCCCACCTGTTGACGCAGCGGCTCTCGCTGATGGGCACCGTGTTGACGAAGGTGATCATGACTTGAGACGCATGACTTCCACACCACACCATGCAGCTGAACACAGACCAGTACAAGCATGCTGACTGCAGGCGCAGAACATCCACACCAGGAAGCTGCACGCACCAAGCAGCTGCACGCCGCCCTCACCAGGTGCAAAGCTCACACTAGACCAATATGCACAGCATGCTGAATTCAACCGCACAGCTTCAAAAGCACACCAAGCAGCTGCACACACCAAGCAGCTGCACCCAGCCCAATAGAAGCATGCGACTTCAGCAGCGTAACATCCAGACCAAGCAGCTGCACGCCGCATCAAATCAAGCCAAGCAGCTGCACACGCGCCGCGCCCACCTGTTGACGCAGCGGTTTTCGCTGATGGGCACCATGTTGACGAAGGTGATCGTGCCTTGAGACGCATAACTTCTACACCACACCAAGCAGCTGAACACAGACCATCAACAACATGCTGTCTGCAGCCGCATGATAGCCACACCATGCAGCTGCACAAACCAAGCAGCTGCATGCCGCATCAAACCACAGCCACATAGCTTCAAAAGCACACCAAGCACCTGCCTACGCGCCTCGCCCACCTGTTGACACAGCGGTTCTCGCTGATGGGCACCGTGTTGACGAAGGTGATCATGCGCATAAAATTCAATCCATACCAAGCAGCTGCACACACAAAGCAGCTGCAACACGCGCCGCCCTCACGCTCTCAACATACCAAAAGCAGCATGCTGACTTCAGCCGCATAGTTTCCAAATCACGTAGGCGCATAGCCGCATAGCTTCAAAAGAACACCACGCAGCTGCCCACACGCGCCTACCTGTTGACGCAGCGGTTCTCGCTGATGGGCACCGTGTTGACGAAGGTGATCATGCGCATAAAATTCAATCCATACCAAGCAGCTGCACACACAAAGCAGCTGCAACACGCGCCGCCCTCACGCTCTCAATATACCAAAAGCAGCATGCTGACTTCAGCCGCATAGTTTCCAAATCACGTAGGCGCATAGCCGCATAGCTTCAAAAGAACACCACGCAGCTGCCCACACGCGCCTACCTGTTGACGCAGCGGTTCTCGCTGATGGCCACCGTGTTGACAAAGGTGATCATGCGCACGCCGCTGCCCAGCTGCATGGTGATGGCGCACAATCTCCAAACCACACCAAGCAGATGCACACCACGATGATGAAACATGGAGATGCAACCTGATGATGATGATGATGATGACGACGAACTTGCCCCACACGGGCCCCACCTGTTGACGCAGCGGTTCTCGCTGATGGGCACTGTGTTGACGAAGGTGATCATGCGCACGCCGCTGCCCAGCTGTATGGTGATGGCGCTGCTGCTGGGCAGCATGGCCTTGGCAGTGACCGGCACGCTGTCCACGGCCGTCCAGTCCCACATCTTGTTCACCGGCTTGTTGTGGATGCTGCAGCGGCAGAACAGAATGTGCGAGAGGTCAAACATGTGGTCGGGGGAAACAGCAAGTGGCATGGCAACCGGCACGCTGCCCACGGCCGTCCAGTCCCACATCTTGTTCACCGGCTTGTTGTGGATGCTGCAGCAGCAGAAGTGGCGAAGCAGCAATGAAGCAGCAGAAGGTGCAAATGAGTGGTTTTGCAAGAAAAGCCAGACGCTCTGCAGTGCCACAACGATTGACTGTTTCTGGTGGATGCTGCAACTGAAATCAGCTGTTCTACAAGAGTGAGTGAGTGAGCATATGCGGCCCAAAACCAGAGGAAGCCACAACCAGGAAGCAAGGTTCCAAATTACTCCTGGAGTGTACAAATGGAGTGCACCATGCAATGTACAACTGGAGTGTACATATGGGCGTCCACGCCGCCTCACATAAACTGCGCCTCCACGTGGAAGGTGTCGCGGGTGGCGGTCAAAGCACCAGACCCAGCCACTTACAGGAACAGCAAACCAACCACGGACCTGTTCCAGAAGCGCGGTCACCGCCTCACCTGAACTGCGCCTCCACATGAAGAGTCATCAATAAACAGCACCATAACACAAGGCCCAGCCACTTGCAGGGAACAGCAAGTCAAACTACGAACCTTCTTTCAGATGAGCATTTACGCTGCCTCACCTGAACTGCGCCTCCACGTGGAAGGTGTCACGCGTTGTGGCCATGTCGTGAATGCGCGGCTTCTCGCTGTTGCCAAAGCTGTCGCCGTGCAGGTAGTGGATGTGCGCCATGTCGATGGCGTTCTCAAACACACCCCAGTGGCCACACTCAAACTCAATCTCGCCCTTCAGGGACAGGCAGAAGAGGCAATACAGGGGTCAGCATGTTGACTGCATACATGCAGGCACATAGGCCATGTCGAGGCGTTGTCAGACACACCCCAGTGGCCGCAATCAAACTCAATCTCGCCCTGCAGGCAGAAAAGGCAACAAAACGGGTCATCGTGCTGACTGCATGCAGGCACATAGGCCATGGCGATGGCAGTTCATCAACATGCCCCAATGGCCGCGCTCAAACTCAATGGCGCCCTGCTGGTGCAGCAACAGCACAAGAAGCACAGGCAAAGACACGCAGAGCGAGGGTGATCCTCCCTGCATCTCAAGTGCATGCGCCACGTGGGTTTGTGCGGGGAAGGGTTCAGCTCTGGTGCAGGTTGAATGCGGTATCTGTTGCGGGCAATCAATCAATCATTTACACATGTTTTCAGCAGAAGGGGGCAACCAAAAGAGGGGGTTCACTCTCAAACCACCAGTAGTGGGTACCCAACCAGCCGGCCAGAATGCTGACGGGCAGGGGCCAGATATGGTTCACTCAAACTCACGTAGACGGCGTGCCAGGTGGGGTCTTCCAGCTCAGGCGTGAAGGGGATGTGAGTGCACATGCGTGCCTATCTGAACAACTTAGGCAGCATTGGCACGCAAAACCACCATAATCAACACAGCCTGAACTTAAGTATCCGGCGTGCCAGGTGGGGTCCCCCACCTCTGGTGTGGATTGACGTGAATGCACATCACTGTTTACAACAAGCACACCAGGAGTTACTCACGTATACTGCGTGCCAGGTGGGGTCCTCCAGCTCTGGTGCAAAGGGGATGGGGGGCCGCTCCTCAGCAGGCAGCCGCTTGTCGCCCCAGAACAGCCAGATGAAGCCGCCACGCTCCTCAACCTGCGCCAGCAGCAGCAGCAGGCAACAGAATGCGTCAGACCTCTAAGACCATGACGGCCACAAGCCATGCGTCACGCGGATCACACCCTCCTCAACCTGTGGCCAGCAGCAGCAGCAGCAGCAGGCAACGGAATGCGTCAAGACCTCTGAGACCATGATGGCAGAAGGAGAGCCACGTATCGCGCGGATTGCATACTGTGCACCAGGTGGACATGCTCTGCACTGCCCCCCTAGGTCAGTACAAGAAGCAGAAGCAGAACTTCCGACAATAACGGCACTTGACACAACAACAGCAGCAGCGTGGACAGCAGAGTGAGCTTACCGGGTAAGCAGACACAAGTCGGCGCTTGGGCCACCTGCCGGGCTCTGCAGAAGGCACGTCCTGCAGCTTGCCCTGGCCATCAAAGGCCCAGCCGTGGTAGGGGCACACCACGCAGGTGTGGCCGCCGCTGCTGCTGCTGGTATTGGAGGGTGCCTCATCGGCAGTGTCAGGTGTGACGGTTGCCAGCCAGCCTTGGGAGAGTGGCGCGCCCCTGCAGCAGCAGCAGCGAAAGCAGGGACAGGTTGGGAAAAATGAGAAGCAAGGTACGGATGCATGATGCCGACAGCATGGAGGACGGGGTTTCATCTGCACAACCACACGAGACCACACCAACACATGACATTCACGATACCACGGCACACGAGCACATAATATGTACCATCAACTGTGCGAACAGGGGTCGTCCAAGCACCAGACCTGGCTGCTAACCTCAACTCTAATATGCGACCCACCACGCCGCACTCACACAGCACCCACTGTGCACACAAAACAGACAAATGCAATCACCTGTGTGGGCAGGTGTCGTCCAGGCGGTACACCTGGCCACTGTTCAGCACAACTTGGCTGCCCAGCACCAATACAATAAGCCACACAACTGCATTCACCTGTGTGGGCAGGTGTCGTCCAGGCAGTAGACCTGGCCGCTGGCCTCATCCCTGAACTTTCGATCCACCACATCCACCACACCACATGCACACAGGAAAGTGCATCAACCACAACACAGTCACCTGTGTTCGCAGGTGTCGTCCAGGCAGTACACCTGGCCGCTGGCCTCGTCCCTATAGGACACCACCCTGCTGCCCAGCAGCCTCAATAACACACGAACACAAAGCAAACGTAACAGGAAGTAACAGGGCATGAGGCAATCACCCGTGTGGGCAGGTGTCCTCCAGGCAAACCTGGCCACTGAACAAAAACCATTTGGCTGCCTAGCACCAAAAACAAACCACACAACTACACTCACCTGTGTGGGCAGGTGTCGTCCAGGCAGTAGACCTGGCCGCTGGCCTCATCTCTGAAAAGCACCACCCTGCTGCCCAGCAGCCTCAACAACACACAAACACAAAGCAACATAACACGAAGTAACAGTGCACGACGGTTACCTGTGTGGGCAGGTGTCGTCCAGGCAGTAGACCTGGCCGCTGGCCTCATCTCTGAACAGTACCACCCTGCTGCCCAGGATGTCCACGCCCAGGGGGGCGCCAGGCAGCAGCTTCTCACTCAGCGCTGCAGGGCACACACGGGAGCACACAGCAGTACAAGTAAAGCAAACTGAAGAAAAGAAAACTGCCAAACACTTGCAGCAGTACACTGGGCGAGTAGCAGTGAAGATCCAACCCTTGCGGTGCTCTGTATCACACAGTAGTTCATGCTGTGGGCAGCACAGCTCATGCTGCTGCTGTTGCATCCCATCGCCCCCCTGCAGCAGCAGGCACACTCCCACCCACACCAGGCCTCTCACCTGCAGCATACCAGAAGTTGCGCAGGTAGGACTTGCGCTGCAGCAGCTCCCGCTCGCGCCTGTCAACCAGCGTCTCTTTCACTGCAGGATCCCACTGGCCTGGCAGCAGACCCTTGCCAGCACGCCTCTCCTGCAAGCCCTGGCCACTGCCGCGTGGCGACTGGCCCTTGTTGGTGGCCTTCTCGTCCTGCCGCTGCTGCTTGTCCTGTTTTGTGGTGCCTGGCAGTTGGAGGGTGGGCAGGCGTGGTCCTGCTGCTGCCTGGGCCTCTATGTCAGCGATGACGTCAGCAACTGCGGTGTCTGTGAACTGCAGCGGCTGGGCAGAGGGCTGCGCTGCTGCAGGTGGTGCTGCTGTTGCTGCTGCTGAGAGGGCAGTGCTGGGGCTGGTGCCTGTTGTGAGCTGGTACAGCGTGCGCTTGAGCAGGCCCAGGCGGATGGGCAGCATGCGCTTCGAGAGCGAGGTCATGCTGCGTGCCTGGCGTGCCTGTACGTGTGGTGCAAGGAAACCAGAGGGGCAGACACAGGCGGGGAGCAAGGAAACAGGTTAGGGCTGCTGACCTAGATCTACGCGCTCAGTCCTTTAGGCCAGAAAACTATTTGTGAGATTTGAATTCATCAGAGCGCACAAGGCATTAAATTGGTCGACATGCTGAGGCAGGCGTTTCAAAATTTGGCGCGCAGCCACGGTGGACGCCTGCTACTCACCGCCTTCTGGGCGTCGTCAGGATAGCGCTTGAGCACCGAAAGGATGGCGAACACTTCGATGATGTAGATCACCGCCCACATGCCCCTGCAGCCAACGACCAAGCATGCTGAGTCAGACACCCGGGAGCAGAGGATGATTGTGTGCAATCCATATACAGAGCCAGCGTACTCACACGGCAGCGACGTGATCCCAAACGAAGAGTGGCGCAAACTGTCCTAGATTCTGTTGCACGGCTTGCAGCCAGACATCAGAACCCTGGCCAGCCAGCGATAAGGCCTCCAAGCCAACATGAGCTGCTTCGCATGCAGCACCCGCGCTGATGCCCAGGAGAAAGCTCCTGATCATTGGGTCCAGGAAAGGAGACTCCTGCTCAAGAGCAGCCTCCTGCTCTGCTCCTTTTCGCTGAACTACCGCTCTGACGGGGCGCAACAATGCAACACGCTGGCCATGTCTGCCACGGCACAAGGGCCGCGCGGTGCTTTGACGTACAAGGCACTGCATGGCTGTTGGATCAGAGTTTTGGCGGGTCTGTTGACGAGTGGCCGAGAGCTCAACAGCAATAGCTATTGCTAGAAAGGCCCGATCAACAAGCATGCGTCACGTACACGACGATTGCGCATGCATGCAGCCTTTCACGTGTTCTGTTCAGCGGTGCAGGCGCCAGACGAGTAACAAGCGTTACATTGTTGGCAGGGACCCTGCCGCAGGGTGGGACAGGGAACCCTGCAGTGCTGGAGCAAGCATCAACGTGTTCCATTTGCTCTGGAAAAATGTCCTTTTGGCACGCTTCATAACCTCCCAGCAACCACAGCTTCAGCGAGAGCACTAGCAAAATCAGGGGGACAATTGTGTTGGATGCTGTATGCATGCATGCGTACAGCACGCATACGCCGATTTCTTATGTCGACCACCACGCCAGTATAGCTTGTGGCATGCCTCAAACAAATCATACAGCAGCTGCTGGTGCTGTCTGGTTGATGCTGTTCATGGCGTCATCCCCTCTGCTTACCTGCTGTACTACTGTCATGTCAAAAGCCCCAGAAATTTCTAGGCTGTCAAGGTCTGGACTAAAGGACCCTGCTGCTGTGGCGGCCGGCTGCTGCTGCTGCACCTCCAGCAGCAGTTGCTGCTTGAGTGCTGCAACTTCAGCATCCTCTGCAGCCGCTACTGCTGCTTGCCCATCACTGCTGCTGATACTGCTGCTGCTCACTTCTGCTGCCGTCGCCGCAGCAGGTTTTGCAGGACTCCCCTTTCTGCGCTCAATGTTCCCACTGCTGCTGCTGCTGCTGTTCATACTGCTGCTGCTGCTACTACTACCAGGCTTGCCAAACCTGCTGCTCCTGCTGCTGCTGCTGCTACGGCCATCACCAGCAGACTGCTGCTGCTGCTGCTGCTGTGGCATGCGCATCAGCAGCTCCACAGCAGCTCTGCTGTACGCACCAGACTGCAGCTCAACTGCTGCCAGCCTATCTAACACGTCCAGCAGCAGGGTTTCCAGCTTTGGTAAACCCAGCGGCTCAAATGTTGAACCCTGAAGCGCAGCTGCAATCTGGCCCAGATCAATAGGGCTCATCTGTGGCAGAACCCCGCGTGTTGCAGCTGCCCAGTGATATAGCCAGGCTGGCGGCGGCTGCAGCTGCAGCTCTGACAGCGACCAGATGATGGTGGCCAGGCTCTGCACAACACAACGCAGCACAGCAGTAGGTGCAAGCAATGTTCAACAATATGTTGATTTGTATGTGATTCGGGGGGGGGACAGGTTGCTGATAGCGGCCATATGATGGTGACAAGGCTCTGCCATGATGGCAGAACAATGCAGCAAGCAGCATGTGACAGAAATGATGCTGGCAGGCAGGCGCAAGGAAACTGTGCATTGACAAAATGCAATATGTAGTGCACAGGCCAGCTGTTGGCATGCACCTGCATGCATGGTGATCTGCATCATGCAACGGCAGTAGAAATGCCGCTGTTCAGATCTCAACACCCCTGTGGCTGTCAGTCAGCTTGTGGTATAGCTTGCGCGTTGAAATTGCTCCCACAACTGCACACGTCCCGCCAACACACCAGCCAGACACTGCAAAGGACAACCTCAACGCACCTGTGGCGACTGGCTGGTCATCTTGTGGTAGCTCGCCTGCAGGAACTGCTCCCACCACAGCTTGCCAGGCACCAGATGCAACGACGCAAGCGCCCACAGCAGCATCGACAGCTCCCCAGGCTTGAACGCACTCAGCCGCGCCGTCACGCCACCGCTGCTGCTGCTACTGCCGAGCCCATCTGCTGCTGCTGCAGCTGATGAGGGGGCCGAAAACGCGCTGCCCAGGCTGCTGGTGAGGCTGCTGCTGCTGCCGCTGCTGGCGGTGGCGCTGCTGCTGCCGCCCACGCTCTCCCAGAGCGCGACCAGCAGCATGTGGGGCGGCTTCATGCCGAGCTTGGCATAGGCCCACAGCAGGTTGGCAATCTCCTGGGGTGTGAACTCGTGCACCAGCGCCTCCGCCTGCAGTAGCGTGGCACAGCAGAGCGGCACAACACTGTTAGTATAGTATCGCTTGATGGAAAGGAGTTGTATGATGAATGCAAATGAGATGCATCATGGAGGCCATCACCATTAGCCATTCATGATGGGTGCAGTGGCTCCCAGCCAGACAGAGCTCAGAGGCCGCCCATCACAGGCAGAGCATGGTGCTAAGTAGGTGGCTAGACGCATAGCATGGATGCAGTGCTGCACAGGAGCGTCCATGCTTTCTTGATGTCCTGCAAGTAGTGTACTTGCGCACTTACACCACAACTGCAGCAGTGCCCAACAACATGCTTGCAGGACAGTTACAAAGGCATGGCTCCCCAAACATCTATGAAACAGCTCAAAGGTATAGTCTTCTTGCTTACACACATCTGCAAAACTTTGAAAAAACGCCAGGAAACAGCCGCACCTGTGCGCCAAAGATGCCCATCCAAGCCTTCTCAGGCTTGTGCCCAATGCTGGCCAGCGCCCACAAGCTGGACGCAAGGTCGCGACCGTTGGCGTCCTGCAAGAGTGAGAAGAAATCGACAGCAGCAGGAGCAGCAGCAGCAGCAACTCAGCAACGCACGGATGGCGTACAGGCCCTGAACAGCAGCAAACACAGCAGCAGAAGCAGCACACCCTGCCGCATGCTGTGCCCAAGTCAATAAAGCATTTGTCCTGCAAGTGTATATGTTCAACAGAGGAATCCCGTAACGCAGCACGGCATGATGCAGTGGATACACATTCAAACTTTGTAACGCCTTGTAACGCATTTCAAACCCACCTGCATGCCGTAGTACAGCTGCTTCATCAGCAACCGCATCACATCTGGGTCCCGTGGCGCCACTCCCAACCGCCCATGCGCCCACAGCACGTTTGCAACCTCTCGCACGCTCAGCTTTGTTGCTCGCTGCACCAACGCAGTCCCATGCGCGCTCATAAACTGCCGGTTGGGGCGGTAGTGCAGTGCAGCACAGCTGTACAGTAGCACTGCAAGGTCTGCCGGCTTGCAGAAACTGCTGCAGAGCTGCGACTGCACCATTGCGAGCGCTTTGCTGGTAAACCTATCAGCTGGCCGGTGCCCCATCTTCGCAAACGCCCACAAGCATATGCTCAGAGAGTGCGGCGTGTACGTATGCAGCGCGCGTTCTACTGCTTGCTCTGCTACTTCCAACCACGCTGCGGGAGGCCCTGCTGCTGCAGCGCCTGTATCTGCTGCTCCACTGTACAGCACACCCTGCTGCTGTTGCTGCAACTGCTGCTGTAGTGAAGGAGCCTGCGGCATGAGCTGCACCCCTTGCTGCTGCTGCTGACTCATCCAGAGCTGCTGCAGCGCTGAATGCTCCTGGTGCTCCCAAATCCGCGCTGCTGACCACAGCACCATGCTAACTGCCTGTGGGTTCAACTTGGGAATGACTGCCGCTACTGCTCCGCGCCACGCTGCTACCCAAGGCTCTGGCGCACGCACGCGCAGCGTTGCTACACCCCAGCCTAGCTGCGCTAGCTCCACTGGTCTAAACTTTCGCATGGCAGCGCCAGCAGCAGACAGCAGCTGTGCTGTGAGGCGCGGCCCTGGGTTCACATGCAAAGTGGCGAGTGCCCACGCTGTGTTTGCTAAGCCCTGTGGCGTGAATGCTGCGAGTCCTGCAAGGCGAAGAACAGCGGAAGGTGGACAGGCGGGAAAGTCAAACGACGGTCAACGCCACGCAGTATGGCAGAGGACAGCAAAGGAGTGAATCGCGTAGCTCACCAAGGCTCACTGCAGCCACTTGTGCGATCATGCAGTGGCTGCCTGCCACTGCATGCATAACGGCATACAGCATGCTGCTCATCAGCCGCAGCACATACTTGTTCACTTCAGCATATCCCGCTCTATGCCGACACGCCGGATAACCACCTATGATGCGGGAGCTGACTGCATGCAAGCATGCACCCCCACGGCCAGTCGCTGCATGCAACCAAGCATGTGCTACAGCTATGCACCAAACAGTGCCCTGCAAGCCAAGCCTCATTTGTTACTGTCACCTGTGCTCTCTGCTTGCCCCAACCAAGCCTTATATATTACTGAAGTTTGTTATTGGTTTATTGCATTTACTGTTGTTGATTATCACCTGTGCTCTCTGCCTGCCCCAGCAGAGCTGCAATGACCTCCCGCTCCTGGCTGAGCTCCAGCGCTGCAAGCCCATGCAGGCAGTTGCTGATTGCGCGCTCATCAAAGCTAGGTGCAGCTGCAACGATCAGCGTCAGCACCTGCAGGAGCAGCAGCAGCAACAGGAGCACCACAGTGTGTGTGTGCCGCTGGTTGTATGGGTGCATGTGCGGGTTGTGTCGCTGCTGCGTTGACGCACATGTTTCCAAAACAGCTGTCGTGCCAGAGAGCGCAAGTGTGACACCAATAACCAGCCGTCATCTGAAAAAAATGCTGTTAAACGCAATACGGTCGGCAGCTATGCTTGTCCTGCCAGGTACCAACTGCAGACTGACATGGCCCCGCGCAGAGCGTGCACATCTGTGAGTGCTGCTTCTGCTGCCTTATATTGCAACTACGTAGACTGCAATCCTTCACACAACTGAGGCAATAATCAGCCGTCAGCTTGAAAAGCCGTCAAATGCACACGCTCAGCAGCTAAGCCTGTCCTGTAAGGCATCAACTGCAAATTGCAACGCGCCGAGAATCACACCTGAGGCAGCATGTTGGGCAGGGCCAGCATGTCCAGCGGCCGCACGTTGCTGATGCACACCTGTGAGTGCTGTATCTGCTGTACTATGATTGCAGTCGTACAATGCTTTCCTCACCTGAGGCAGCATGTTGGGGAGCGCCAGCATGTCCAGCGGCCGCACGTTGCTGCTGCACACCAGCTTCACCAGGCGGCCAAACAGCGCGTTGACATGAACCTGGTTCATGGCACCTGCAAACAGCAGCATGACACGGCCAACACACGATGAGCGATGTAGCACGACAGAAACCTTCAACGAAGTCGCACCTGGCTGCTCTGCAGTAGTTTCACGCTGCTTGTGATAACCAGGCTTGAAACCATTTACACAGCCAAATGCCCAGCTACCACATGCTACCCAACGCCCTGCACATGCTCTTTCAACAGCTGCCGCAGCCCGGCAGAAAGTCAGCTGCTGCACAACATGCACCTTCCACGCATCAGCAACAGTCAACCTGCTGCACCTCAGGCTACAGGCCTCCCTCTCTTACTGACCTTCATACTGCCCCATCAGCTGACGTAATCCAGCAAGGTCAGCTGCTGCACAACATCCACCCTTTCCCCGCAATCAGAGTAAGTTAACCTGCTGCACCTCACCTTCGTACTGCCGCATGAGCTGCCGAAGCCCAGCCAAGTCAGGCGCCTGCATTATGCGATG
This sequence comes from Tetradesmus lagerheimii, assembly GCA_902809745.2. Lineage (NCBI taxonomy): Eukaryota > Viridiplantae > Chlorophyta > Chlorophyceae > Sphaeropleales > Scenedesmaceae > Tetradesmus > Tetradesmus lagerheimii. Next base: position 90,530 of record CADDIJ020000067.1, read on the forward strand.
CGTCAAGCGCCGGTTGGCCTGCTCCCTGTACCACTGCACGGTACGCAGCGAGCGGTTCTGCTGCATCAGCTGCTGCTCCCTCTGCTGCCGCTCCTCCTGCTGCTGCCGCTTAATGTTGTTCCCCTTCAGCAGAAACGAGCGCGGGTGCTGCGGCTGCTGCTGCAGCTGTTGCAAATAGTCAGCAGAGATTGACCGCCTGCTGCTGCTGCTGCTTCTATTGTGGCCATAGCTTTGACTGCTGTTATCATCGCTGTCACTATCAGCGCTGGATAATGAAGCAAACGATCTGCTCCCCAGCGCTTCGCTAGCTAGCTGCTCCCGTACTGCTGCAGCAGCATCCTGCTGCTGGTCATGCCTACTGTCCTGCAAGCTGCTGCTGCTGCTGTTGCCTTGCTGTTGCTCTGTCTGCGGCTGCTCGTGCCGCTGGCCGTTGCCATTGCTAGAAGACTCGCCAAACAGTCGCCGCGGCCGCTGCCGGAGCTCCGGCAACTGCTGCTGTGACTGCTGCTGCGGCGGCTGCTGCTGCGGTTGGCTACTACTGTGGAAGGCTGGGGGTAGCGGCAGTGGTGCTGTGCCATTGCTGGGATAAGCAGCAGGGTAAGCAGCCTACAAAGGAGCACAGCAACGTGCAGCGCATGTTGCATGTCATGCATGTGAGGGTGGTGTAGCAGTGCGTGCCACGGGCACAACAAAATTTGCTTGCAGGAAAGCTTGGTCAGGGTGCAAAGCAGCTACAGTCAGCCGCAGTCAAGTTGATGTCAGGCTGTCTGTTTCGACAGATGTGAAGGACGTGCAAGTAGATGCTGCTTCATCGTGATACTATGGTACTGACACTCCTAATGACTAATAGCCTGCATGTCAAGAGGCAGGCTAGGGCTGCAGCATACCACACCATGCGCAAGCAGGCGGCAGCAGCAGCAGTGCCTTGCACATGCAGACGGCACCAGAGCCCCTTGCAGAACAGGCACTGCAGCTGCTATGCAAGTAACATACGTTGACTTCAGCAGTTTCAATAGTGCTTATGAGATTGCCAATGGCTGGTTACATGCAGGGGCCAGCTAGGAATTCACCTTGAGACAGTGCGAGGGTCGCTTGCACCATCGCTGCGGGGCTGCCCACGGCAAGGGAGCACAGCCGCTACGTCCCGATGTGCAATGAATGTCAATCGCAACCTTTCTGCTGGCTGGCAGCATCGCTGCTGCTTCAGAAGCGAGGCCAAGGCTCAGGGCACGCTGTCTACAATGGTCCTGCCGTCATCGAAGAACGAATTACGCTGAAGTTGTACCATAAAAACATGTTCAAAGCTTGCACAGACAATGCACGTCAGTGGGCGCAACTATCAGCACGCCGTATGCTGCGACCATGCGAACGTTTTCAATGCTAAACCAGCTTCGTTGCGTAATCATAGCTGTTGTGTGGAACGCAACCGACATTCGTGCTCGGCGTCTGCCGGTCACGGGGTGCATGTTACTGCGGCTCTTAGGGTTAGCGACTCCAGGCACGCTGCTAGTATTGTTAGCAAAGATTTCAAGCACTCAGCGATGCATGTCTGACGGTTGCACGGTACCAGCTGACCAGCCTGCTGTGACCAATGTTGGCTTGGAGCAGCACAGCACCACATACTGTACAACATGCTTGCAGGTTGCATGCAGAGACGTAGCCTACCGCACAACTACAGTAACAATTGCCTAGTTAGTGGCAACTTTTTTCGCAGGCACTCGCGCCAAGCTTTTCCTCAACTGCAACATGTGCATGCACATTATGGCTGCAGCTGCATCAGCAGTCAAGCAGCATGCACACCTCAGCAGCACTCGCTCAGCTGCACTAACGAGTCACCAGCAAACGCAGCAGACAAATTGTCAATAGCTGACAGCTTGCAGCAGCAACAACCACACCAGCAGCATCATCATCAGCAGCAGTGCGGAGACGCTGCAGCTGTAACACCAAAGCACAGCTCAAGCAAATACACCAGCCCAAGCGCAACCCCCGCCAAACGACCGTTTTCATACCCACTGTTCGAACAGCAGCTTGCTGACCTGGCATCATGGAAAGCTACATTCGGCACGTGCCATGTGCCACGTACAGCATCAGATGCAGCAGGCTTGTCTGCCTGGGTGTCTGCGGTGCGCAAGGCTGGGCAAAAGCAGCAGCAGCAGCAGGGCAAGCAGGGTGCTTTGGTGCTTAGTGAGCTGCAGCGGCAGCAGCTAGGCGCGCTCGGGTTTGTGTGGAAGCCCGACACGGTGAGCAGCAGCAGCACCAGCAGCAGCAGCAGCAGCAACAGCAGCAGTTGCGCAGCTTGTATGCGGATTTATTTCACGTACCGTACTATTCATGAACGGCATGACAAGCATTGGCTCCAGCAGCAATACTAAGCTACCTGGGTGCTTTTCTTGTGTGCCACCAGGGTTTTTTTCACACCTGGTGCCACAGATCATTCATGCCTGCTTCACTGCTGTGTGCATCATGGCCGGTGATGTGCACGTACTTGAGCCTTGAGTGGCGGCACCACCGTACGCGTGCACATTAGATTCACAAGCCTGCGACCGCTGCTGCATGGGCGTTTTGCTGTCTGCTTGCTGACACATGCAGGTTGAGGCCAAGTGGCATGCCAACTACCACCTGCTGCGCTGCTGGCTGGACAGCGGCAGCAGCACACTGCAGCAGCTGCTGCTGCTGCAGCAGCAGCAGCAAGGAGGCGATGCGTCACCCCCAGCAGCATCAGCAGCATCAGCAGCAGCAGAAGCAGCGCATAACAGGAATACTAGCGCAAGTCAAAGTGACACAGAGGGTTACAACTCTACAGCTGGATCATCTGTTGCAGCAGCAATGGACTCAACATGGTCTACCACGATGCAGCAGCAGCAGCAGTTGCAGCCTGAGTTGCACGAGGCTGCTGCCTGGCTGCAGCGCCAGGTGCAGCTGTACGGAAAGCTGAAGCTGACACCTGTAAAAGTGACAATGCTGCGGCGGCTGGGTAAGGCATAGCAGAGCATCCAACAGCCCAACGGACCACATGCTGCGTTATTTCTGCTGTCGTATGGGCTGCTGCTGCTGCTGCTGCTGCTGTAACATGCTGTTGTGTGGAGCATGACATGAGTAGTCGGCTTCATTGCCCCAAGTAGCTGCCTGCATTATCGTGCATAGCTGCTGCTCCTGTAGCTTTGCTGCTGCATTGTGAGCCACCCACATGCTTGCGCACTTTGGCAGCTTTTGTGTGCTGCTGTGCGCTGTGTGTTGCCCGCTGTGATCATCGTGCACTCCGCAACATGGTACTGCTGTGCGCTGTATGTCATCTGCTGTAGGTGTGAAGCTGCAGCGCAAGTCAGGCCTCACCAAGCCAAACATGCACCCGCTGCTGCAGGGCCAGGACCCAGCAACATACAAACGGCGACACATTGTGGTGACGCCAGCCACCAAGCCTGGCAGGCAGGCAGTGGGGCGCCTGCTGGCCCAGCAGCAGCAGCAGCAGCAACTAGCCAGGCAGCAGCCAGCAGGTGCTGAAACAGGCACTGATCTGACGGCAGATCCAGCCACAAACCACGACAATGATGCAATTGTTAGTGACATGTTACATGACAGTGGGTATAACAGTTACAGCAGAAGTTCGTCGTTCATGCTGATGCTGGCGCAGCTGCAGCGTTGGAAGAAGCGCCATGGCAGCTGCCACGTGCCTGCAGCTGTATTTGACAAGCCAGAGCTAGCACAGTGGGTGATCCACTTGCGGCAGCGCCGTGCTGCTGCTGCTGTTGCCAGCAGTGGTGCGGCTGCTGATGCCGCCAGTGAAGCAGCTGCAAGCATAGGCAGCAGCAGCAGCGGCGACAGTGACGGTGACAGTGCAGTCGCCGCAGCTGAACAGACAGTGCAACCTGACCAGCAGCAGCAGCAGCAGTGCCAAACGCGGAATAGAAGGCATGAGCCGCTGCATCTGCAGCCATGGTGGCTGAAGCAGTGGCATAGGCAAGAGCTTGATGCAGTTGGCTTTGTGTGGCAGCCGTCCCAGGTGAGGCTTCAGTAGGGTAGGCAGTGTGCTTAACGTTTGACTGTGTTTGACTGGGACTGTGCTTGGTGACGTTTGACTATGTTTGACTGGGAACGGGTGGCTGCCTGGGTGTGCGGCTGAAAGAGGATTTTCACTGATTGGTCGCAAGAGGTATGTTGTATCTCTGATGGACGTTGCTGCAATTTTTTGCTGAAAATCATGCACTTTTGAACATAACTGAACACACATTATACCGTTGCGGGAACTTATCTATGTTTTTTTGCTTCAGGAAGTGGAGGCCTGGCATGCCCGTTACCATCAGCTGCGGCACTTCAAGCAGGTGCACCACCACCTGAAGGTGCCAGCATCACCTAGCACAGCCACAGCAGCAGCAGCAGCAGCAGCAGCAGGGTTGGGCACTGCGACCGAAGACGGCAGCAGCAGCAGCAGCACTCACCAGTGGGAAGGCCTGGCAGACTGGCTGCAGCAGCAGCAGCAGCTGATGGCGGCAAGTGACAAGCTGGCTGTGCATCTGCAACGGCAGCAGGGGGATTCAGCGGATCCTGCAACCAGCACCAGGCTAAGCAGCTTGCAGATGCGGATGCTGAAGGCCCTAGGCGTTTGACGTCCATGATTTCTGTCGAACCAGCCATGCGGGCGATGGGGTTAACTGGACTGGTTCTTTCATTCTTTGTAACTGCTGTGAACTTGCGATGACGCTCACCACGACCTGTACAGCCGCGCCTCCAAAAACACTGGCCGTGGCACGTGTTGGTTCTTCTTTTAGTGTCTTTTGTGTTATGAGATTTGGTCTTACGGATCTAAGATCATGAGCAGGCACATCATCAGCCGGCCAGCTGCAAATATGACGTTGACCGATGCCGTGGCTGGCCTCACGAGCGCCTTACGCAATACCACCTGCGAGCACACAGCGACCTACAAAAAACAGTAGACCACTGTTTTATTCGTCATTTTATGTTCTTCTCAGTGCGTTGCCTTATTTGCAATCTTGAAGACTGCAGTCACTGCATCAGCGTGACCACACGACGGCAGTGCTTGCAGTGCCTTCGCTGATCCTGTGCTTAACACTATCAAACGTTTAACCAGTCCATCCTGAGCTTGATCCCTGCCAGCCATCTTACAGCAGAGCCAACCAACACGGTCAAGTACAGCAAAGGAAGCGAGCGGCCATCATGGCAGACGTCAAGAGGTTCTTCCTCTTTGTGTCCGTGCCAAGTAAGCACGAAAAGCCCTTGATGCGATTGCGTCCGTCTGCGCTCATGCTGGCAGCGCTCCTGGCCGTCCTGCAGCAGTGCTGCTGTTGTCACCAGCAGGGCTTGCAGTGCTGGTGTGCCCTTGAGTAGTAGTAGCATTGGCGGTGACAGCACTGCAGAAACACGACATATGCACCTCAACCTTTGAACTGTCATTTGGATCTTTTCAAGGCCTGTTGGGCTATTCAGAACCGCTTACAGCCCCAGAGCTGATGCCACGTTTTGCAGGCGCTCAGTGCCAACCCAAGCACATACACAGGCAGTGCACTGTACAGCTATATGGATCATCAGCACTCGCCAAAACCAATTGTTATGTAACACCTGTTAACTACTGTTGGCGCTGTTGCTGCTGCTGCTGCTGCTTGTAGTGCACGGGCACATGAACCCCCTGATAGCCCCTGCCAAGGTGCTGCTGCAGCAGGGCCATGTCGTCAAGTTTGCCTGCTATGAGGAGCTGCGCTGGAAGTTTGAGGCAGCAGGTAGAGCATGAGCAAAGCATAATCCAACGTTGTGCACAGAATGTGCATTCAGCTTTTGTTGTGGCCTGTACAACTGACTTTAAAGTCAATTTGGCAGGATTGGCGGCACAACAGGCGTCGCTGTACTGAAGGCACTGTCTTTGAAAGACGCGTTATGCGTCATTAGTACGGTACAGGAGTAGTCAGACAGGTAGTGGAGCACCTGTGTGTCCTTGTTGGAAATGCAGCCATACAAAGTCATGCTGCACTGCTAAGTGACAGGTATGCCTTCGGTTCATGCCCTGCTACGACTGCTATACAACTGCTGCTGCTTCGATTGCGGCAGCTGCCAGGCGTCCCTTTCCTGTTTCCGACCAGCAGCTACTAATGACAGCATGTGACACACTTGCTCTGCTGCTGCTGTTGCTGCCTCGAGCAGCAGCAGCTGATGATAGCATGTTACTCACTTGCTCTGCTGCTGCTGCTGCTGCTGCTGCTGCCAGGCATCCCTTTCATGTCACTGGGCACCGAGCAGCAGCAGCTGTCGCAGCAGGCTGATGAATGCCTGGACCCCTACAAGACGCCGCAGCAGCAGATACAGGCAGGAGTGGAGATGATGCGTGGTAAGCCTGAACCAAAGTCCCGGCCAGACAGTCACTCTGACTGACACGCCATGCCACACGGTGTGTGTTTCCATACATTCATGCGCGCCTGCCATGGTTTTGGTGCATGGTAGGCCTTGAGTGAGTCATCTGCCAGCGATGTGCGTCAGCTACGCATGACCGATGTACAACACCCAAAGCAATGGTTGAGTGGGCATGCACAGTCTGAGAGTTGGGCATGTGCCGTGTCTTGGCGCTGCGCGGCGCACAGCTGCAGCATGCCATGAACATATGTACTACTTGCCAGCGCCACGTAAGAACCAAGCCTGCGTGAGCTCTCTTGAAACAGCTGCCTTTGTTTCCTGTTGTACGTGCAGGCTTCGAGGTGGGTATGTACCCTGCGCTGATGCGCGCTATCGCAGAGTCCGAGCGGCAGCCTGACGTCATCGTGACAGACATTGTGACGCTGGTGAGTGGCACGGTCAAACATGTGATCACAGGTCATGACCAGTGCAATGCACGTCACGACTGCACGCCATGACGGCTGCAAGAGACTGACTCAGTGCGGCTTAATGAACAATCCCCACATGGCCTTGTCAGCTTTAGCATGTCACATGAGTCAGCCCTTTGTGACATATGACATCATTTTCACAGGCACCGTGGCCATGTTGAGTTTGGCATAGCCTAGGGCTTGCCTCTTGTCAGTCAGCAGGGGCTCATCAACATCTATAGCATTATAGTTGGTGTTTAGATGCCAGGCAGTAAACGTACGCCAATAACATGCCCAGGTCGACTGTTCACACAGACGTCATCAAGATTTTCTTCTGCGACCCATTGTTGGCTGCTGCAGGCTGGCGTGAATGCAGCAGAGCAGCTGCAGCTGCCACTTGCAATTTGTGGCAGCCTCCCGATCGGCATGTGCCTGGAGTCACTCAATCTTCAGCAGTACAACGCAGCCCGCCACATCCCACACCAGTCGTTTGGAGGTAAGTAACAAGTTGTAAGATGTTATGTTGAAGTCAAAATGACATGTGCGGAGTATGGGTTGAGCCGGCAGCTCTGAAAAGTGTTACTTGCTTGCATCTGCCGTACTTTTGGCTGCACACTTCCCATCACCTGGCTTTGGCACACCGCAGCAGAAGTAATCATATGCAATCAAACCCCAGGAGGTTCTCAGTCACACAGGGAGGCGCCCTGGTGTGCAGACAGCTGCATTATACCCACAGCCTGTCCATCAAGACGTCAAGTTGACATCAAACCCTGTGCATGATCAACGCAGGCAAGGTCTTCTCTTTTAAGATGAACCTGTTTGAAAAGTACTGGCAGAACCCCCGCGCCAAGCGCAACGCAACAGCCCACTTCCAAGCCATGGTGGACATGCGCATTCAAAACCGCCAGCAGCTGGGTTTACCGCCCATTGAGGATCTGCGCACGCCGATGCAGCTGCCGGAGAACCTGCCCAGGCACATTGTGCTCATTGCGTCAGCCTGGACTATGGTGGGCTGCGCTGCAACAACATTCTGTTACAAGTCCATTTCATGTCGTGTGATTACTAGCAAGTATGTTACATCATGTCTTTCAGTGCTGTACACCGTTGTTTGGAGGCAAGGCAGGCTTGATAATGCTTCCAATAACGATGCTGAGCAGGGTGCATTGTAGGTGAGGGGGTGTTTCTAGTGCCGCTGACTGCAGAGCGCATGTTGCTGCTTGCAGGAAACCAAGCGCAAACTTCCTGCAAACTGGCACCTGACTGGAGCAATGGGTGTGGACTTCAGTGTGAACTACCCGCCCTTACTGGAGGACGGGAACATCAAGAACTTCCTGGACGAGGGTGAGGAACTGGCGGATTTCACTGTGAAACCCATGCATACTATGCATGGACTTCACTGTGAACACAAACTGTGTGCTGTGAACATGCTGATGTTGAAGCAAAGCATATCGACTGCTGTGATGCATGTCCAGTGCAACGCGGCAGTGCAGCACACAACAAAGCAAGCAGACCAGCTGCAGTGCAAGACATTCGCACCTGTTTTGTGCTGATAGCAGCACTTCACCAGCCAATTCACCAAAGTGGCCTGCCACTGCATTGACAGCTCGACTGCGTCTGCTGCTTGCTCGTGGTGCTTTCACGCATTGGCGCCAGGTGCTGCTGCCGGGCAGCCTGCAGTGCTGGTGGCACTGGGCACCATCGTGGTGCTGAAGCAGCACTCATGATCTGCAAAGGCCAGTTGCAGTGCAAGACATTCGCACCTTTTCTGTGCTGCCAGCAGCACTACACCAGCCAATCCACCTGAGACAAGCCGCCACTGCATTGACAGTTCAACTGTGTCTGCTGCTTACTCTTGTTACTTTGTCACATTGCTGCCAGGTGCTGCTGCCGGGCAGCCTGCGGTGCTGGTGGCGCTGGGCACCATCGTGGTGCTGAAGCAGCAGCAGGTGCAGCAGATGGCAGCAGCGTTTGCAGCGCTGCCACATGTGCGCTTCGTGTGGAGCCTGAAGGAGGTGAGCCAGTGTGCTGTGTGCATGATCAAGCTGTGCAGGGGCCGCACATGATAACTTGGGTGGCTGTTGTGCGTTGCTGCACCTGTTCTTTGTGTGGAGCCTCAAACAGGTGAGCTGCACAGTGCCGTGTGTCGATGCACGCAACTGTTACATGACATTATTTAGCAGGGAAGTGTGAGGCGTTTTGCTTATGGTGCTGAAGCAGCAGCAGGTGCAGCAGATGGCAGCAGCATTTGCAGCGCTGCCGCATGTGCGCTTCTTGTGGAGCTTGAAGGAGGTGAGCTGCCAGTGTGCTGTGTGCATGACCAAGCAGGGCAGGGGGCGCACATGCGAACTTGGGTGGCTTTTGTGCGTGGCTGCACCTGTTCTTTGTGTGCAGCCTGGAGGAGGTGAGCTGCACAGCGCTGTGTTACAGTGTAACTGATGGAACTAAAAATCACATGCCCAGTGTGAGCTTTGCATTTGTTGCGATGGATATGCTTTGGCATGTGAACTGCTTGCGTGGAAGAAGTTTGAAACTCTTTTGGTCTGGCTCTGTAGGTTTTGCTGACGTTGCAGCAGATGACACTGGGTTGCATGTCATTCTCCATGATGCCATGTGCACACGTCGTGCTGACAGAACTGTTGCCTACCTGTTTGCATGCAGGTGTGTCAGGCAACGATGCCGCCTGGCTATGCTTCTCTTGACGCACGCATCTCAAGTTGGGTGCCACAGCTAGCCCCAAACAAACACATTGACAGAACTGCTGCCTGCCTGCATACATGCAGGTGTGTCAGGCGATGCTGCCGGCTGGCTATGCTTCTGTACACTTCTCCCACCACACTCATCTCAAGTTGGGTGCCTCAGCCAGCCGTAAACAAACACATCGACAATACTGCTGCCTGCCTGCATACATGCAGGTGTGTCAGGCAATGCTGCCGCCTAGCTACACTCCTCCCAACGTACTCATCTCCAGCTGGGTGCCGCAGCCAGCAGTGCTGGGCCACCCAGCAGTGAAGGCCTTTGTGAGCCACGGAGGCCAGAACAGCACCAACGAGGGGCTCACAGCGGGCAAGCCAATTCTGTGCATGCCCTTTGGCGGTGACCAGCCCATCAATGCGCAGCTTATCGCTGACAAGGGCTTTGGGTTGAAGGTGGGCTTGGGCTGGTTCACACTGTTCTAACATGTTGAAGTCTGCTGCGCCTAGTGTGTGGGGATACGTAGCAGCACTCTAGCAGCAAAGGATGCACCGTCACTGTGACACGCTACCCCTGCATGCAAGGCTGTGTGTGGGCATGAGTTGCATGGCGGGCCTTTGCACAGCTGTACACGGCTCCTATGTGTGGCGTTGTCAGCAATGCCCAACTTGTTGCTAACCAGGAGGTTTGACTCCAGGTGAGCTGCTGTACCTGGTTGTGGTTGAATGTGACATAGAGGATTGCGGTGCATAGCCGCTATGGCACGGCTTGGGAGACCACCAAATGCGATCAACAGATGCAGGCGGTTGGTTGGACTGCTGTTGATTCGGTGTACCTGCAGTGTGACCTGCAGTGTGACCTGGAGTGTGACCTTCTCATGCCACTTGTTCCGCATTGACCCACCGTCAGGAGATGTCATGTTGACAGCGGCCCTGAGGCATGTTGCTGTGTGCAGGCCGCCGCAGCGGCTGCCTTCCCACATCTAGTATTGCTGCTGCTGCTGCTGCTGCTGTGCTTGCAGTTTGACGCCACCAAGATTACCCGCAAGTCCTTTGCAGCAGCCACCAACAAGCTGCTCACCAAGCCAAACTTTGTAGCAGCAGCTGCAGCAGCAGGCAGGGAGCTACGCAGCAGGTCGGGACCAAACGAAACTGCGCAGCTGCTGCTGCAGTTTGCAAACGGTGAGCCCACTGCGGCTGTTACACAAGATTCGGTGAAACCGGCTGCAGCAGCAGCAGCGGGAGAAGTTGTGCAGAATGATGCAGTGCGAGCTGACTCAGCAGCACTTGCAGTGAGTGAGCTGCAAGTGGTGGGCTCTGCAAGCTGGGCAGCAGCAGCACCTGACAGTGATGTTGCGGCAGTGCAGGACAGGGCGCCCACAGCAACAACAGCAGCAGCAGCATCTGGTAAGAGGCTTCCCAACCAGCCGCAACAGATTGATGTTGCCGCAACCTGCAGTGCACGTACAGTGGCAGTGTGAGCCTCGACCTAGCGGCCGGCAGGTTCAGGAGCCATAGTAGCATGCCATCGACTGCGAGCAGACTCAGCAGCATTTGCAGCAAGTGAGGTCTGCAGCAGCAGCAGCAGCAGCACTTGGCAGCGACGTCGAGGCAGTGCAGGACGAGGCAGCAGCAGCAACAGCAGCAGCAGCGGCGCCAGCTGGCAAAACATCTTGCAACGTTGCTGCGTTGCATCGTTGCTGCGCGTGCTACAACAGTGTGATCGACCATGCCGCCTTGCACTGCCTGGCAGGGGCCAGGGGCGCTGTCAGAGCTTGTGCCATAATGGCAGCAGTTGGGCGAGTTGAGTGAGTAGGAAGAATGCTGCATATGGAATGCATTGCATCTGTAGTGGTTGCGAGGTCTGGTGTCTCAAGCAGCTGCTGAGCATGGCGCAGCAGAGACTGAAATCGCTTCGGTGTGATATCTTCTTTGAGGCGAATGCCCAGCTGACGTATCTAATCGACGAGCCTTTAATCGGGTCAGGGATATGCTTGTGAAGGAAAGAGTGGTTGTAATAGTTTGCTGCTGCTTCCCGCTAAAATGCATCCCATGCCGCGCATCAACCAGTTCGCGCATCCGACGGCGTGACCTGCGGACGAAGTCGCTGCAAACCATGGTCGTGTGACTACTACGCTTGCTTTTGCAAACTTCGTCGGGCCATATTCAAACATCGCGTTGCGACCCCTGCTGTCGCCGTGTTGTGGCTGCAGTGTGCAGACAGGAGCAGCACCGTGTAGCAGCACTGTTACCAACAAGCAGGCTGCTTTCTTGCAGCATTTGCACCACCAACCTTAGGTTTATGGTTCCAGCTCCGCTTGGCAAACCTGACCAGGGCTCTCTGTGTCCGTGGGAAAGCAATTGTGTTACAATGATGTTACTGCTTCAAGCCCTGGCAGGGTTGACATCGTGGCGTAGGACGTGTATGCTTCAAATTGCATATGATATCATAACTGCCGCACTGTTTCATTTAGTTTCGCCTGCTTTACCTGCTTTGCTTGCCAAGCCTTGGCCAAGACTTTGAAAGTCGATGCCTTTCCAGCAGCGCTCCCTGACATCCCTTACACTGCGTCAGCATCATGCTGGCATGATGCCATCATGGCCTGCTAGTAGCAGTGTCACATATGCTTTACATGCTGCTTTGCATGCTGCCTTTTCCAGTACCGCTAACTTCTTTACATGCCTGCCATTTTCTGCTGCTTTACTTTCTGTACGTTTCCTCACATGCCCGCCAGTGTGCTGCTTGGCACATACCAACCAGCTCATCGTGGCGTGCACCGCTGACCTCCTGACATGACAACCAACATGCCTTCCAGAGTCACATGTGAACTTTTTGTTACATTGAGAGTCACAGTGACCAAGCATTGCGAGCAACCAGCAGCCACAATGCAGTAGTAATAGTATGCACAGGCTGAAGTGCAGCGAGCTCATGAAATGCGGCTACAGCAGACCAGCTGAAACCAGTGTTGATCATGCACTAGCTGCCACAGAACGCCGCACAAATACCGCAGCTGCTGTGAGAGGCACAAATGCTGCTGCTGTATTAGATGCAGCCACCATGCAAGAACGCGTCTCAGTTGAGTTGAGTTGGGTTCAGTCAGAGGCATGCGATCAACATGGTCGCTGCAACAGCAGTGTGACTGCAATTTGAAAAGCAATAGCGTAATGCGACTGGCTACAGCTACTGTTGAGACAAGTTCAGACTATTGTTGACTCTGTTTTGTCGTATTACATGGAAAGCGACGCGTTTCGGGCTCTTCACCCTTCATCAGGCTTCAATCCTGTGAACACGGACAGAATCAACAAATACTCGCCATCAGAAGCACACAGCAACAGGGTGCAGGTTTTTGGGTGTTGCCAGTGGCTCGAACCCTGTACAATACTGCACTGCAAAAGCAAACCATGAGGTCTTGATGATGAACACAGGGTGAGAGCCACTGGCAACATGGCCAGTGACCTCACCCAAAAACCTGCACCCTGTTGTTGTGTGCTTCTGATGGTGAGTATTTGTTGATTCTGTCCGTGTTCACAGGATTGAAGCCTGATGAAGGGTGAAGAGCCCGAAACGCGTCGCTTTCCATGTAATACGACAAAACAGAGTCAACAATAGTCTGAACTTGTCTCAACAGTAGCTGTAGCCAGTCGCATTACGCTATTGCTTTTCAAATGGTCGCTGCAACAGCAGTGTGACTGCAAGGATGCAAACCACGCTGTCAACAGTACGTTGGTGGTGTCACAGTCATACATGCCATCAGCAGTACAGCATACACTTTCACACATTGCATGCTTGTCCTCCTGCTGCTGGTGCAGCTATGAGTTGTGCAAGTGATGCTGGCACGCACGTGCAGCAGCAAATTGGCTCCAAAGCCAAGCGCCGCAGCCACCACAATAACATCACAGTGCTGCTGTTAGTACTGCAGAGGCTGTCCCTGCTTCAACATGCGCACACAGACACAATAATTATGAGCTGACGCAGCTGCTGCCAGCAGTGCGCAGCGTCTACAACAGGCAGGCTGCCATTACAGCTCTAGAGCCAAGATCTTGGCATCTTTGCTGAGCATGGAAAGAATCACAATACTGCTGAGCAGTACTATACATTTTCTCATATTGCATGCGCTAGAACCTCACGACATCGTTCCGAAACAGATGCTTCGTCTGCCGTGCACACAACACTTCAGAACAAAGGGTCATAGCACGCTGCTGCAAGTAACGTTATCAACACGCTGACTCAGCTCTTCAAGGCCTACGGGGCTTGGCGCCACCTGCAGCCTGATTGATCATGGCAGCAGTAGCGGCCTGGCCAGCTGTGCTGGTGCCACCTGAGCTACCAACGCCCTGGCTTGTCTTGGGAGCGGAAGCAATTGCGGTGGTGACCTTGCCGGGCTGCTGTGCAGGGGGCTTGGTGACCTTGGTGCCTGATGCAGCGGAGTTGATCATAGCTGCAGTTGCGGCCTGGCCAGCAGTTGAAGTGCCGGCTGATCCGGCGCCGCCCTGAGTGGACTTGGATGTAGCAGCAATGGTGCCTGTCACAGTGCCTGGAGTGGGCTTGGGGGTGTGTGCGCTGGCAGTTGTCGCCTTGGGAGCCGGAGTTCCTGGCCTGACTTTCGCGTTGTTGTCGATGGCAGCGTTGATCTTGGCCGCAGTGTCGGCCTGCGCTGCTGTCGCACGGCTTCCCACCTGGTTGCTCAGCTGCTGCATCTTGCGGCCTGCAGACAAGCATCACGGTGCAGCAGCAATGTGTTAATTTTATTTTATATCATGTTATTCATGTCTGCTTGTGCTGACAACGCGTTGTCCACCAAAGCTGGTGACACGCAGGTGATGCGACCGTCACGGTGCTAGAAGCATGTTGGGCTGCTACGTCTGATCGCCGCGTACTGTCCATTTCAGGCGTCTATAAGAAGATAATACACTCTGGCACAGTCACGAGCTCCATGCACGCCACTTCAAGGCCGTGTGCAGCTGCAGCTGTCGCCTGCTTACCTTGGTAAGCCTCAACTGCCAACGCCAGCACCATGGTGCAGAAAACCAGCGTTACAAGCTTTCTTGCCATTTTTGCAGGCCCTGCTTTGGTGTAAACGAACGCAAGGACGACGCGATAGGCAGCGCGGACGTATCACGACAGCAGGATCGATGCTGATGGTTGATTTTATCAAAACAGAGTTCATGTGCGACAGCAGCGGCGGTGTTGCTCTTGTATAGTGAGCAAGAATACACAAGTGTCACGCCTAACGTAGTGACACAGTGTCACTGTCTCTGCTCCATCGCTAACGGGCCATTCACACTGCCAGAAAGATTTAAGCAATATAGTAGCAAATCTGGGCCCAGCATCACCGTCGCTGCGGTCATGTATGCTGCCCTCATGTCCACGCAGTCAACTCCTGGCTTACACATATGGCCCCCGCGTCAAAACACAGCCGTGTTTCATCAGCACCGCCAGCTGAAAGGTTTCAAAATGGATCCTTGAAACCAGAAGAGTGGTTACAATGCGTGCACATGCGAGTACCTCGCAAGAAACACCCAAACAACAGACAGCTGCAAGAAGTTCAGCGGAAAACAGGCTGTGACCCAAAATCAAAGGAAGCCCACTCTAAGAAGCCTCTGTGTGCGAGGCATGACACGACACAGTCAGTACGTTCTTTGCTGCTGCTGAGAACAACTGCTGATCATCGAAAGTACGAGCTGCGGGCGTATGCGCACACAGGGCGCCACCGCAGTGCGGGTGGTTGCAAGCACCAGCACAGCTTTCAGCTGCAGCAGTGTCTGCAGGTGACGCATTCGCCGTGCATGCTCAGCTACGTCAGCAGCCGTAGGGCACACGCATAGAGAATTGGAGTTGGTTACACAGTGCTGCGTATCAGACGCAAGTTGCCAGCGTGCATGCTGGGAGCAGCTGTACTGCCACTAGTGGCTTGTCCCAATGGCATCAGATCGACACTGTCCCTGTACAAGAGAATTGGACTGTCTGAAAGAGATCAGCTACGTACTAGCGGCACCCAACACGTGCACCCAGACTCTTGGCAAGCTGATGCAGGCTGAAGTGCACTATGCAATCACATGCATTATGCATGCAGCTACAGCACAGCAGCACTACATCATGCAAGCAAGTTGCTGGGCACCCAGCTGCTGGCAGAGGACCAAACTGCACACTGCTGATGATATACCAGCATACCAGCTGGATCACGGCCCGCTGCAGCCAGCCAACACGATAAGGTGGGCTGCTGCAGCAGATGCAACCTGCAGCCAATGGTGCTGCAATGCAGGCTACAGCAGGTCAACCAGCAGCATGTCAGCCCAACAAAGCACAAGTGGGCCGTCCCCACACCATCATCATCATCATCATCATCGCTGATGGTAATGATTACCCGTTCAATTCACAAGTGGCCGTCACCACGGAGGGGCTCCACCAAAGCAAGGCGGGCCACAACAATAGCCTGGCAGACAGCGGTGTCTCTGCATGCTTGTCGGCTAGAATGCAGGAGTGACAGTGCTGCAAACGTCCTGCTGCGAACGTCCTACACCAGGGTCTCAGCAAGTGGCGGCAAACGTGCCCTGATGTCCACTCGATCCATACAAACATTGAAAAGCAGCTGCCTGTAAGGGCATGTCTGACAAGTGATGATGAGTCATGACCAGCAAGCCATGTTGCCTTGCTCTGTGCAAACAGGCCTGCTGCCCGACACAGTATCTCAAAGATGACAAAGAGCCTGCCAGTGTACTATACAAAACAATGCTCCGAACTCAGCATCAGCGGCAGTCTGGCACAGATGTTAGCACATCTGCACAGTTCCTAGTAACAGCGTCACAGACACGTATGATTGCAGCAGCAGCCACATGTAATGATCCTGCAGGCACCATTAGGCCACTGCCCATTGGCAGCCAAGATGCAGGCCAAGGACTAAGACCCACCAAGACTCAATTGCGGCAACTTGGGTTGAACCCTTGTGCCAAGTAATGTGCCTCAACAACATCATCATAGTACCCGTTCAAGCCACAGCATCAACGCCATCGGCCTCATGCCCAACTGGAGCGGAAGAAAGAGGGAGCACCGCTCCATTGTGTTTGCAACTATGGCGCATATCCCAAGCGTGCACAAGAATCTCAGCAAATGATGCCTATGACGGGGCCGCGTCGCGCCGTGCCTGGCGGTGCTCTATTTTCTTACCACGCGCAGCAGTGCAGGTGACACAGCACAGCATCATGACAGCAACATGTAACCAGCACTTCACCTTCCAGAAGCGATATAGCACCAGCACAGCAGCAGCAGTAAACGCCGTACAACGCTTGTGCTCTTGAGCAGTGCCTGTCGCCCATGCCGCCAAACGCAGCAACACCAATTGCTGGCACAGCTGCTGTCACGGTTCTGGTTATGTTTCTTTGGCCAAGCAGCATCCGCCGTGTTTTGTACGGCAGGGAACAGCGGCGCTTAGAAGCAGCCGTCAATGCCGCATACCTGGTCCATATCGTCACGTGTAATTGGCACCGCCCACCTGCAGCAGCAGCAGCAGCCAGAACAGCAGCAGCCAGAACAGCAGTAGCATCCAAACGTGGTGGGTGAGATGAGTATGCAAGTCCCAGAGTCAATATGCATCATGCTTGCATGACAATATACAGCATGAAAGAGCTGTTCTGGTTGCATGCACGTGCCTGCCATGACACATGCTGCTTTGCTGCCCATCTCTGCTGATGTGCTGAATCAGCAGAGATGGGCAGCAAAGCAGCATGTGTAATGGCACGTACGTGCATGCAACCAGAACAGCAGCAGGGGCTGTTTTGCAGCAGCAGCAGCAGAGAGGAAGAAGACGTGAGCAGCTGCCTTGCAGATGTATGTGGCGTAGTTGCAGCAGCAAGCATATTCACCACACAGCAGCAGCCACAGCAGCAGTGGTTCACTGTTGGTGCAATGGGTGTGCTCAGAGATCCCTTGTCACGTGTTTACAACGTTGTCATCTGCGGTGGCTCAGGCCATTTAAGATGGTGAGTCAACACCCAAAGTGTCAGATCCTTTCTCAGGTTCAACGAAGCTGACCTGCCAAGGTGTGCGGTGTAATCGAGGCAGCATCAACACACATGTCCAATCTCAGATTCTCAGGTTCTAATGAATGACTTCATCACGACATGATAATGTAACAAAGCTTACCTGCCGAGGTGTGCGGTGTAGTTGAGGCAGCAATCAACACACATGTCCAATCTTTTCTCAGGTTCTAGTAAATGACTTCATCACGACATAATGATGAAACAGCGCTGACCTGCCAAGGTGTGCAGTGTAGTTGAGGCAGCGCATCACGCCTCCGTTGCGGGCACCGTCAGGGAAGTCGATGATGCTGACACCAGCAGCATCAAACCTGCAACACAGCAGCAGCAGCAGCAGCAGCAGGCAGCAGCAGCAGGGGCGAAGGGTCATCGACGAGTCTGCATATGCATGCGTGTGGTACAGGCGCTATCAGGAAAGTCGATGATGCTGACACCAGCAGCATCAAACCTGCAACACAGCAGCAGCAGCAGCAGCAGGAAAAAACGACCATCGAAGAGTCTGCATACGCATGCATGTGGTGCAGGCGCCATCACGAATGCCAATGACGCTTATGCCAGCAGGATCAACGCTGCACATAACAGGAGGGTCACACAAAGGGGCCTGCATCACTGTATCACACGCGCATGGCCGCAACTCTTGACACCCCTTGCAGTCCTCGGGGCTGAGCTGCAGGCAGTGCAGCTGGCCAGTGTTGCTGCTGCTGCTGCAGTTGCTGTTCACCCACTCCAGCGCACCTGCCTCTGGCCAGCCATACCCCACCACCACAAAGAACAGCATCACCGCACAGAACAACTACAAGCAGCATTTTGGTTCACTAGGGCTCGCACCTCATCAGCGAGATTTCCTCTGGCCCCAACACAACACACCATACCACACACGTAGCGCATGCAAGCACTTGCACACGCACCTCATGAGCGGGAGTCCCTCCGGCCCTAGCTGCAGGCAGTGGCTGGCCAGCGCTGCTGCTGTTGCTGCGTGGCACACCACCACCACATTGCTGCCGCCGTTGTGGTCCACTGCATCCAGCAGCTTGTTCCAGGCAGCAGCTGCAGGCAGGCAATGCAGCAGCAGCAGCAACAGTTGGAAGTTGGCATCAGCAGCATGGCGTGAACGTAGTAAACTGCCAGCAGGCCATTTGACACATACTTTAGCACAAAGACAGCTGCAACACCAAGAAAGCCGTTCACGACATTGCCTTACCTGTCGATCAATCAATCAATCAATCAATAACACGTGTTTTAGCAAGAGGGGGCAACCAAAGAAAAGGTCCACCCTCGAACCACCAGTGGTGAGTACCCAACCAGCCGGCCAGAAGGCTGACAAGCATAGGCCAGATACGGCCTTACCTGTCCTGCACAGAAATCTCCTAGAAATGGCCTAGGCTGGATGACCAACCTGGGGAATTTGAAAAAAAGCCAGTGACGGCGCAACCGCAGCAGTCCGCAACAGGGACCACAGTGCAAAACAGCTGAATAACAAGAAACAACAAGCCTCCTGTCCTAAGCAGAACTCTGGCAGGTGCTCAAGGCCTAATGATCATACACGCACCAGGTTTTCACTGGGCACTTTTGCTGACGCTGCGCTGGCTTCATCGTCCCCAGGCTACTCACTAGCCTCGACACAATGGAGCCAGTGAGGGCCAGCAAATGTGTGCCATGAAAGCTGTGTGCATGTATGAGGCTGCAGCAAGTGAGCCAATACCTTACCTGTCCTGCACCAAAACTGTCCTAGGTCCCTTGATGAAATTGAACAGTGGTAGAACTCAGAGGCCAGTGAAGGCCCAGCATCAGCAATGCAAAGCAGAAAACACACTCAAAAACAGCTGAAACACAGGATACAAGAAGCTCTAGCCATGCTTGAATTGTCCTGTACCAGAACTCTAGACCTCGAAGCCTGATGAGTAGCCGGGGGACTCCGGCGCCAGCGCAGGGCCAGCAGCAGTGTCCAAAAAACGTGGTGCATTTGTGCTGAAACAAAAGAGAAGAAAATGCCTTACCTGTCCTGTAACAGAACTCTCCTAGGTCTTCCAGCCCTGATGAGTAGCCAGGGGACTTTGGGGCCAGCGCAGGGCAAAAGGTAGCGCCTAATACAAACGTGGCGCATACTGTTGAAGCACAACAGTTGTTGCTGAATTTTTGAAACCGAAGGGGCTATGCGTTACCTGTCCTGTACCAGAACTCTCCTAGGTCCTCTAGGCCTGATGAGTACCCCGGGGACTCCGGGGACAGCGCAGGGCCAGCAGCACTTGCAGCAGCAGTGGCAGCAGCAGCTGGCAGGCCTCCACGGTCAGCCACCTGCAGTCAATAGCAGCAGCAGCAACAGCATCATATAAATAGATGGTGCATTGGAACGTTGCGCAGTTTGTTTTGTGCGGGTGTTTCTGGGTACTGTAAGCCAAGCGCGGCTCAATACGCATACAGCTGATTGCAAAGCACCTGATATCTGTTCATGTCCACGTCACACTTTTTATCATATCTCTTCTATCTTCCTTTTTGTCAGGTGCTCACCATGCGCATGGACTGGCCCTCCCACATGCCCATTTCCAGGTTGCGCAGCTCAGGCATGACCAGCACGCGTGGTGGCTTGCTGGCCTGGCTGCCTGCTGCTACTGCAGAGCCCATGCGGCTGGCCTCGACCTGTGCAGCAATTGCAAAAAGCAGCATCAGCGACAAGGAGAAGGGTGAAACCGAGAACCATACAAATAGTCTGGCTGCCTGCTGCTACTGCAGAGCCCACGCAACTGGCCTCAACCTGCGCAGCGATCACAAAAAGCAGCATCAACAAACAGGAGAAGAGTGACATTCAAGAACCAAATATAGCTGGCCTGACTGCCTGTTGCTACTGTAGAGCCCATGCGGCTGGCCTCGACCTGCACACCAAGCACTAACAGCAGCATCAGCAAAAAGGAGAAGGGTGAAACCAAGAACCATAAAAATAGTCTGGCTGCCTGCTGCTACTGCAGAGCCCATGCAGCTGGCCTCAACCTGCGCAGCGATCACATAAAGCAGCATAACAAACAGGAGAAAGGTGACATTCAAGGACCAAATATAGCTGGCCTGACAGCCTGCTGCTACTGCAGAGCCCATGCGGCTGGCCTCAACCTGCGCAGCGATCACAAAAAAGCAGCATCAACAAACAGGAGAAAGGCGACATTCAAGAACCAAATATAGCTGGCCTGACAGCCTGCTGCTACTGCAGAGCCCATGCGGCTGGCCTCAACCTGCACACCAGTCAGAAACAGCAGCAGCATCAACAACAAGGAGAAAGGTGAAACCAATAACCATGATATAGCCAGGCCTGTTGCTAGCGCAGAGCCCATGCGGCTGGCCTCAACCTGTGCAGCAATTACAACAGGCAGCATCAGCGACAAGGAGAAGGGTGAAACCGAGAACCATGATATAGCCAGGCCTGTTGCTAGCGCAGAGCCCATGCGGCTGGCCTCGACCTGCGCAGCAATCACAAAAAGCAGCATCAACACCAAGGAGATGAATCAGATTCAAGAAGCATAAAACGACCAGGCCTGCTGCTAGTGCAGAGCCCATGCAGCTCCCCTTGGCCTGCAAAGCAACGTCATATGGTTGTGCAGCTCGCAGACAGACATTGCCAACAAGGGTATCACAGGCCTGGCCCTGCCTGCTTCCGACACTGAGCTTGCCTCAACCAGCACACAGCACAAGCAGGTGACTCCTGTTGAGTGACTGCAGAGTCAACGCAAGCACCGCTGCAACACTACTACACGACTACTGGTGATGCTCGTAGAGGGTACTGCAGTCCGGTTGTGCGTCAACCGAGAGCCACTCGAGGAAGCTCATTGCAGCCTGGCATGGGACTGTAGGCCAACACAGCACCCGGCGCTGATGTATTTTGTCTGTTTGACATCAATTCTATGTATGTATGCTTTGAGGGCCACCACCTGTGAAGCATGCGAATTTTGCAATGATTGCGCTCTAATACGATAAGAACATGCCATCTGCCCACCTGCAGTTGTGCCACCAGCTGTGCAGTGCTGAGGCACCTGCGTGCTGGGCTGGTCATGACGTTGTGCACCTGCGGACAAAGCAGTTCAGCATGCACCAGCCAATAGTTCAGCCAATAGTTCAGCCAATCCAGCAGCCGTATGCTGCAGACCCCTTACGTAAGCAGCAGCACCTAGCATGCAAGCCAGCAACAAGCTGAGCCACAGTGTATAGAATAAGGTTCAGCAGGTTCAACGACGATCACAAGCAACCTCAAGCATGATGCCAATGAGTTCCACGACACCACGGAAACAAACAAAGTAACACATCCCACCTTCATGTCCAGCAGGAACTCAGCCACCTTGCCTGCCTGCACATTGCCCAGGCCGCTGAGTGGCTCATCCCGGCTGCCCAGCAGCAGCCCCTTGGCGTCCGCGTCTGTTGCAGCGTGACGGATCAGCACCAGCCGCCCGCATGGGGGCCGACCGCCCGCGTCTGCTGCATACGGCCGACCAGGGCTCTGCAAACACAAGGAATTGCGGCGCAAGATGGTATTGGCATAAGACACCACAAAAGGACATGGGATACTGTTTGACGGCCGGCCAGGGCTCTGCATACACGCAGTTGGCAAGACATAACAGCACAAGTACTAGGGCTTTGCGTATGCGTCTGTTGCTGCGTGCC
Source organism: Tetradesmus lagerheimii (assembly GCA_902809745.2). Taxonomy (NCBI): domain Eukaryota; kingdom Viridiplantae; phylum Chlorophyta; class Chlorophyceae; order Sphaeropleales; family Scenedesmaceae; genus Tetradesmus; species Tetradesmus lagerheimii. The sequence continues at coordinate 112,698 of CADDIJ020000067.1, forward strand.
AAATCAGCACCAGCCGCCCGCATGGCGGCCGACCGCCTGCGTCTGCTGCATACGGCCGACCAGGGCTCTGCACATGCGCAGTTGGCAGGAGATTGCGGCTCAATGTGCATGGACATGAGTTCGCGCTGAAAACAGGGGGGTTGCCTGAAGCTGCTTCATATGGCTGTCGTTGAGGCATCTGGCACAGATGACAGCTTAGGCTGCCGTGACGATGCTGGTGGTGCACAAGCCAGGCTGATTGTACAGCAACAAATGTACTGCAGCTGCCGTGGCCAGTAGTCATGACTTGATGCTTGCCGTGCTTCCATGCAGCATTGTTGCAAGAAATTGCAGCGTTCTTTTCTTCGCCCACCTGGTTGAGCCTGTCCAGTGTCACCCTAGGTGCACTGCTCTCTGTCGGGCCTGGCTGAAAGTCCAGCACACTTGTCGCGGCATTGCTCTGCACAAATGAAAAGGCCAGCAGAGAAGCCGGGACACAGCGACGCAGCATCACTTAGTAGAGCTGCATTTTTATATGAGTCGCACGAGCACCACGGGGCCTGCTAGGTGTCATGACCTAGGGTTCACGCGTGGCCAGCTTTGGTTGTGCACATGAGCCGGGGCACAACGGCGCAGCATGGCTTATCACTGTCGCATGAGCAACATGGGGCCAGCCTGGTGCCATTTTCCACCCAGGCATCACGTGCAGCCAGCTTGGCTTCTGTAGTGCACATGCGCTGCACATGAGGTGCAGCCTCACCTGCAGCAGGCGCCTGAAGTAGCGAGGCAGCAGCCCCTATCACCACATAACATTTATAGCTGCACTTCACAGTCAAACCCCACAGCCACAGAGCTGCAGCTGCTGCAGCTGCTGCAGCCTCACCTGCAGCAGGCGCCTGAAGTAACGAGGTGGCAGCCCCAGCGCTGAGCCGATGAGCACCTGGTTGACCGCATTGTGCGCCATGTGAGCCGCACTACCGCCGACCAAAAACATGCATGCAGATGACATGCATGCTTGCAGATGACAAAATCTGCTGAATTAATGCTGCAGCTGCTGTAAGAACTCATGCAATAGGCGCCCGAAGAAGCGAGGAGCACCACCAGATGCAACATACCTGCGGCTGCAGAGCAGTACACGGCCTAGCTACAACTGATGCAGGCACACATGCAGCAGGCACTCTAAGCAGCTAGGACCACCACAAACCACCACATGCCACATGATAGCTGCAGCTTTCCCATCAAAAGTTTTATAGGCCAAACTTCATAGCTACAGAGCTGCAGCAGCTGCAGCCACACCTGCAGCAGGCGCCTGAAATAGCGAGGCGGCAGCCCCAGCGCTGAGCCAATGAGTGCCTGGTTGACCGCGTTGTGCGCCACCACCATCACCGCCTTCTCGGGAGCGTCTTCCTTTTCTGAAAGGATGTCCTGCCACGCAAGGCTGGCCCTGCAGGAAAATGAGGCAGCAGCAGCAGCAGCAGCAGGAGGGGCAGACTGTCCGCATTAACTCAAGGCACAAGTGCGTCCTGTCAGACAATATGCCCCGCCACGCGCACGCTGCAGCCATATGCTCGCAACGCTTTGCTCCAGCCGGCAGCAGGACACGTGTGCATATATGCTAAGGGCTGTTTGCTGCAAGTGCACCACAGCAGCAGGAGCAGCAGCAGCAGCAGCAGCGCCACACCTGTACCACAGCTCCCGCACAGGCGCATGCTCATCGATAGCAAACGCGTCCGCCTGCTTCTGCCACATGCCCCACGCATCGCCATAGCGCGCCTTGCCCTCGCCCTTCAGCAGGCCCTGCAGCAACAACACAACGCAGCAATAGCAGCAATGATGTCAATACTAGACCATGCGAAACACAAAGGGTGGCGGGAAACATGGTACTCAACGAGTTCAATCATCCGAGCCACCTAGGTGCAACAGGGTGGCCCTTTTTTTGCCTTCTCCCTTCACCAGGCCCTGCAACAACAACATAAGTGGCAGCAGCAACAAAAGGTCAGATGAGGTTGTCACTGACGCATGTGAGCTGTAGCTTCAGTGTAACCAAAGCGTGCCTTGCCTGCACCCTTCAACAGGCCCTGCAGGAAAGCAGATGACAGACCATGCCGATCTTGCAGTCAGAGCAGCAGCGTCAACGGGCAACATAGCCATTCCTGCTGCTGCAGGTGCTGCAGATGTTGCTGCATCATGCCCTGTTGCTGCATTTCTGCTGCTGTTTGTGCTGCAGCTTCCGTGTCGTGGTGCTACTTGACTGCTGCTGGTTTACTGCTGCTTCTGCTGCTGGTTGCCTGCTGCTGCAACTCAACTGCTGCTGCTGGAATTCCTGCTGCTGCAAGTGCTGCAGCTGTTATGCCCTGCTGCTGCTATCCTGCTGCTGCTAATGCTACTTCTCCCTGCTGCTACTGCTGCTGCGAAGTTTTGCCTCACACTGAGCAGCGTAGCATATTGCTGCATGTGCTGCAAGTGCTGTAGCTGTAATACCCTGCTGCTGCTGCTGCTGCTACTGCTACGGCAACTGCTGCTGCGAAGCTTTGCCGCACCTGGAAAGAGTACAGGTTGATCTCCCGCAGCGACGGCAGCGTTACAAAGCAGTGCAGCATATATGCTGCATGTGCTGCTACTGCTGTGTCTGCTGCTGACATGCTGCCGTTACTGCTGCAGCGCCGCAACTGGAAGGAGTACAGGTCAATCTCGCGCAGTGACGGCAGCGTCACAGACAGAGCAGACTGGCATGTCTGCTGGTGCTGCAAGTGCTGCAGCTGTCCCCTGCTGCTGCTTGTCTTTCGCTCAACAGGCTGCTGCTAATGCTGCAAGGCATCACCTGGAAGGAGTACAGGTCTATCTCGCGCAGTGACGGCAGTGTCACGGAGCAGACTGGCATGTCTGCTGGTACTGCTGCATGTGCTGCAATTGCTGCAGCGCTTCCGCCCTGCCGCTGCTGCTGCTACTGCTACTGCTGCTGCTGCTGCGAAGTTTCGCCGCACCTGGAAGGAGTACAGGTCTATCTCCCGCAGCGACGGCAGCGTCACGGAGCAGACTAGCATACTGCCCCTGCTGCACGTGCTGCTGCTGGGCTGCTGCTCGCTAATCATGGCATGCTGCTGCAAGGGATCACCTGGAAGGAGTACAGGTCTATCTCCCGCAGTGACGGCAGTGTCACGGAGCGCTACTGCTGCTGCTGCTGCTGCTGCTGCGAAGTTGCGCCGCACCTGGAAGGAGTACAGGTCTATCTCCCGCAGTGACGGCAGCGTCACGGAGCGCAGGCCCATGCCGGTTGTGATGATGTCTGCTGTCTGCGTGGCGCGCGTGAGGGGGCTCACGTACAGCGTGTCAAACTTCTGCACATCCTCCTTGAGCTGCAGGCGCAGCAAACAGCAGCAGCAGGCGCAGCAACACAGTTAAAAGGTGCTGTGAAAGGGTGGGGGCTGCAAAGAGGATAAACACATCCTCCTTGAGCTGCAGGCGCAGCAGACAGCAGCAGCAGGCGCAGCAAACACAGCAGCAGGCACAGCAAACAGCAGCAGCAGGCGCAGCAATACAATCAGAGGATGGCTTCAAGGGGTGGGCTGCAGAGAGGATGAGCGGTTACAGACGTCTGCAGCGGGTTTCTTAGCGGGAACAATGTGATGAAGCGTGCTGATACTATCTGGTATGTGACCCTTGGCTCGCAGGAACCGTTGGCAGCAGCACCGGCGTCAAGCCAGCTGTTAGGCTTGGCTGCTGCTGTTTTCAGGCTTGGGGTTGCAAAGGCTGATGCCTGTAGTAGCCAAGGCAGTGCTGTCGGTAAACTGCTGGCTGATACCGCATGATGATCCTGCGACATGCAGGTGCTGATAAGGCACATGTCTGCTGTTGCTGCAGGGATACGGTCACAGCGCAGCATGTGGGCATGCACAGCAACACAGCAGCCCTATATATAGGCTGATTCATCAACTGGTAAAGGGTTTTCAATGTAGTAACGCTGCTGACAGCACTTGCCATGTCCCGGGTAGTCTCAGCCTGGGCAATGCCCTTGGGTGTCAAGCAGGAAAAGTTGCTGCTGCCCTGGATGCGGCCTTCCGCATTCCATGTACTTTGACCGTGACGGACCAGAACCACTCTTCTACGCGTCTTGATGGCGGGAAGCGGCAGAGGAGGCAAGTCCTTCCGGTCTTCAAGTGCAGAGAACTCATCACTGCCTTTCCACTCGAACTCTGTCGGTGCGACCTCAGTGGCTGCGGATGAAACAGCAAAACAACGCAATCGAGGCTGTGTTCGGCCTTGCAAGCCAATGCACTGGCTGCGTGGGCCGCTGCAGGACCTAGTCAGCAGCATGTCGTGACACGCCTGATCAAGTTGTGCGGTGCATGCCAACTGTATGCAGTTGCGACGGAATTGGTGTATGCGTTCAAAAGCGCTCACTGGCTGTCGGATCAAGGGCACCCAAGCGCGTGTTATTTTGAAGTTTACTTTGGTTAGTCATCTCACCGCCCTCGCTTGATCGGTGCTTGAAGTCGTATCCACCGCCAAAGATATATGTTTAATAGAATTTCTGCCGTTCTAGGCACCGTGCACGCGTAGTACCTAACCTTCACCCTCCCAGCAGTTGCTGTGGTTGTGGCCTTGTCGTGGCGTACATCCTGTGTTTCTGAGCAAGCGTCATAATCTAGAGCTCGACTGAGGCGTAGCAGTTGGAACACAGCAGCAGGGCGCACATCATCTGCAGCTGGAGAGGACAGCAGCAGCGGTTTGCTGGAGCAGGCAAACAAGGGGCACAGCTATGCAGTGACAAGCAGCAGCCATGACTGACTTGGCAGCATTCGCCGAGGAAGGCTTTGATCCAAAGGCCTGGATCAATGAAGCCTGCGCAGGCAAGTCCAACTGCCCGGCTGACACAAGCAGCTTGTTGCGCTGTCGGTTGCAGTTTCAGGCATCGCAAGCTGGTGCTTCTCAGATGGTGCACATATGCAGCCTTCAGATCAGCCAACCCTCCAGATGACTCAAGGATTGCTCATTACATGCATAGCACTGGCACCTCGCACGCAGACGAGGTTGCGACACCTGCACATGCTGCGTAGGCATGGGTGCAACAGAGCATATGCAGCAAGGCCTGTTGAGACGCAGGTGCACTGTCGGAGCAATAGCACCAGTTTGACAGTCACTGGGCCAGCAACAGTGGGGCCTGCTACCTCGTCTCTGTATGTAACAGTATGGCGTCCCTCTCTGCTGTCTTGCAAGCAGGCAAGCCCCCAGCAGAGTCACGGGAGCGCTTCCTGCATGCCGCAACCCGCAAACAGCATCCTTTGTCTAACCCCGTCACAGACACTGGTATTTCTGCCTTTTCTCTCGGCTGTCGTGCAAGCAGGCAAGCCCCCAGCAGAGTCGCTGGAGCGCTTCCTGTCAGAGCTTGAGATGTGGCTGCAGCTGGGGGCAGAGTGCTTTCATCAATTGCAATTTGCATGCATGGTTCACAGCACCGTCACAGACACTGATATGTTTGCCTTTGCTCTGTGCTGTTCTGCAAGCTGGTGGTTCGAGAGTGGACCTCCTCTATGGTTGCCCCCCCCCTTGCCAAAAACACCTGCAACTGATCGCCTGATATTAATGTCCTGCAAGCAGGCAAGCCGCCAGCAGAGTCTCTGGAGCGCTTCCTGCATCCTGCAAACCGCTAACAGCATCCTGTCTCCAGCCCCGTCACAGACACTGGTTTGTTTGCCTGTTCTCTCTGCTGTCCTGCAAGCAGGCAAGCCGCCAGCAGAGTCTCTGGAGCGCTTCCTGCATCCTGCAATCCGCCAACAGCATCCCTTCTCCAACGCCGTCACAGACACTGGTGTGTTTGCCTGTTCTCTCTGCTGTCCTGCAAGCAGGCAAGCCCCCAGCAGAGTCGCTGGAGCGCTTCCTGTCAGAGCTTGAGATGCGGCTGCAGCTGGGGGCAGAGGAGGTGGAGGCCAGCCTCAGCGAATGCAGCGGCGCAGGGCTGCGGCGCGTGCCGTTTGCCTTGCAGGAAGTTGCACTGTTGAGGGGGGACGTTGGAGCGCTGCAGGTGGGTTGGGTGTTACTGCTGGGCTGCAGGTCTTGAGTTGCCAACTGCCAGGAGGTTGCGAGGTTGAGAGGGGATGTTGAAGCACTGCAGGTGGGTGCGGGTGTTACACTGCTGGGTCTGCAGCTGTTGACTGGGTCACCTGGCTCCGAGAGGCTGCAGCTGCAGGATTGCAAAACAGCACGTGCAGAATGTGCTTGAGTTGAGTGCCAGGCATGCGGCTGCCCATAGGTCTGCTTTGCAGGCAAGTTGCCGTGCTGTCGGCACCATGCTGTGACTCGGGCATGCTGCACTACTTCTGCTGCTGCTGTCGCTGCTGCTGCAGGCGACCACGCGTGGCTTGCTAGGCTCTGTGGCAGCAGATGCAGAGGCAGCAGCAGCATCTGCTGCACCGCTGGCTGCGCTGCACACTGCACGCACAAACATGGAGGTACGGGCGCATAGAGCCTATAGCGTGCGGTGCAGCTTCGCTCCCAGCCGGGGTCAGCGATGCCTGTCATATGTGCCGTTGTGTTCATTTGTAACCTCTTGCATTATGGTGGTTTGCCTGGCTCTGCAGTGCTCCCTTGCAGTAACTCTAGATTCTAGATCTCTGCCAAGCGCTTTTGGGTGCTGTGCGCTTGTACCTGCTGCATGCCAAAGCGAGAGTGCCTTTTGAGAGTGGCGCGGCGACAACAGCGCCAGCTGATATATATTTGCTGCTCATCTGTGCCGCACTGGCGAGGACTGACACCATGTATGGTCCCTGTTTGAACCCACGCGCTGTTTGAACCCTGCTGCCTGCGTCATATGCGGCAGGCTGGTTGCGCCACGCTGCGTGAGGCCGCTGAGCTGTCTGGTGCGTTTAAACGCGTTGAGGAGGTGTTTGCAGCAGGCGACCTGCCACGGGTGGCGGAGATGCTGCGCAGCATGGCACGCAGGTAGGGCAGGTTTTGCGCTCAACAATTATCAATAAAACGTTTTCCTAGGGGGCAAACATACATGAGGTTCACTCTCAAACTACCAGCAGTTTGATGCTGACGTGTACTATCGATTGCTTCCTCTGCACACAATCATGGTGGATGCATGACGAATGTGGTCAAACGCGTTGAGGAGGTGTTCGCAGCGGGAGACCTGCCACGGGTGGCACACATGCTGCGCAGCATGGCACGCAGGTGAGGGGGGATTTGATGCTCAACAATCATCAATAACACATCTTCCTAGCAAAAGGGGGCTACCATAGAGGAGGTCCACTCTCAAACCAGCAGCAGTTTGATGCCGACGTGTACTATCTATTGGTTCCTCTGCACACAATCATGGATGATGCATGTTGAACCTGGTGAATCAAGTTTAAGGGGTGTTTGCAGCAGGAGACCTGCCACCGGTGGCAGACATGCTGCGCAGCATGGCCCGCAGGTGAGGGGGGATTAGTGCTGACGTTGTAAGGCAGCTAGCTCTGCTGCACACAAACTTGATTGCTGCGTGTCGCTGTTGATCAGCGTGGAGGTACAAGCAGTGAACCTGCCCAGGGTTGCATCTGCTACACACACTCCAGCATGTCACAGAATGTGTCCCGGCCAAGTAGCCCGGTGCTTGGTGGGTGGTGCTTTGGTTTGATGCTCAACGGCTGTGCCTTGTTCACCAGGCATCACATCCAGCTTACGCCGGCTCTGATGCTATGGCATGCTATGGATGCTATGGCTTGAATGGGTAGCATGTGAAAGTAATGATGTACTGCTGCTGCTGCTGGTGCACAGCCTGGCGTTGGTTGGTGACGTGCCGCTGATGCTATGGCTTGAATGAGAAACATGTTGAAAATCATAATGATGTTCTGCTGCTGCTGCTGCTGCTGGTGCACATCCTGGCGTTGGTGGGTGACGTGCTGCTGATGCTCATCATCATCATCATCAAATTACGAGATCAAGCCGTAGCATCAACGCCATCGGCCTCGCGCCCCCCCCGGGGCGGAAGAAAGAGGGATCACCGCTCCATTATGTTTGCAACTATTACGCACATCCCAAGCTTTCACAAGATACGCAGCAATGCTCCTAG